>DVQP01002634.1:0-12183 GCA_018231745.1 Danaus eresimus
ATATATGACGTACGATAAAAATTGTAAAATTTATCTTATCGGGTATACCAATGGGAGTAATAATGTTTAAATAAAGAAAATCTAAACAAACCCTTTAAGATCGTATTTTCCGATAAGTATAAACGTCTGAACTATGAAACAACCGGCCCTTAGAGCTGATTTAATGTATCTCGAGGGTCAGTTTTGACCGAAAGCATTAAATTGTTTAAAATAACTTTGACCGAGGGTGAACTACCCTCAATCGTCTTATACGATTAGTTCAGGTTATTAATATATATATACCTATTATTTTTTAATAAATATATCGTTATTTTTTTCTTTATGGCCAGTGACTGTTGAATTAAAAGATTTCACTAAATAGGATATATATATAATGAAATAAAAAAAAATAATCTTACGTGTTAAGTTCCTTATTCGTAATTGAAATTGATAAAATACTAATTTATAATTCATGTTTATAATACTGGTCACTTCAAGCATGTTAGATAAAAAAACCGGATTATAATATTTTAACATTCAATTCTATTATGAACTTTAATATGTTTTGGCAACAGAAAATATTCTGTTTATGTATAAAATAATATTCTGCCTTAAGTAGCTTCAAGACGCATATATTCTTTTTAAATGTTTTTTTTTCCTATAAATTTTACCTTTAAATATTGTATTTCTTTTCTTTTCCGTGTATTGTCGTTACGTGCTCTAATGTAACATAATTCTTCTGTTCTCTATGTTGGTTTGTCTTTCCCATAAATTCTACTCAATACGAGAGCAACTGTAATGTTTTCTTTCGTTCCAATTTTTATGACGGACCTCCCTTCATCTTAGAAGTGTCCGTCTTTAAGTGTACTCGTACGTGTCCCGCCGCCCTGTACACCTGGGAATCGAACCCACAATACGTTACTAACGCCTTGACCCTCATTTTGAAAATAACAAAACGAAAACAACCCTAACGCGAACAAAATAAAGTCCAAAATAACAAACCATGTATATAGCAGCGGTCAGCGTTGATTGGAACCTGCTAGAATAGAATGTCGTAACTCATGAGATTGGTGAGACAGAATTAGTCCTTATACCGATGTATGAAGGCGTAAATGTAGTGTCGGATAAAAAAAATGAAAAAATTGAAATAGGCCCGGGAAGTGTAAGAAAGATCGTAAAGAGCCATACGCAATGTCGCAGTAGTTACGGCTAATGTGCCCCGGACAAATTGAGTTGCGCCCGGGTACGAATTAGTTCGCCCGAGGGATTTACTTGCATATAGTATGACAGACGCGTCAGTCTAGCTATGATTACATTTGTGTCATCATTAATATAATCAATTTCTGAACGCCTATAAATACAAGACAAGAGAAAATTCACCTTACATATTCCATTTAACACAATTTCGTCACCTTTAATGTAAATAACCGTTTAGTATTTAAGCCACTATAACTTTGCCAAAAGACTTTTTTTGCTTCATTATCAAAAGATTAAGTTATAGGTAGCTGGAGATTAAACGAATCTCAGGATACGACCTCCTTATTGTCGTTTCACCTTCGAAGGGTTAAAATTCAATCGATCGATTAACTTAATGGGGTATATTTGGAGTAATCCCTTGTTGCGGGTCTTTAAAACCGCGCCTGGGAACTATAGAGCATTTTCTGCTTCAATAATCTTGAGTCTAAACATTGGATATCATTGTTGCGGTTTGTTTGTTATTGGCGATATAAATACGTAATGCATGGGAAAATCTGTGTTTTGTCACCACACAGTCGGTCACAAGCAATACATTTGGTCTAAAATAGTAAATGAAATAAAAAAAATAAATATAAAATAAAACAAAATGTTAATATAAATATTAACAAGCTAACGACGTCTAGACAATGTAGTAAATTTATCGACCTGGCTATGGTTTTGATATAAATTTATGTCTATACTATTTCTTTAAAATTGTTCATACCTACAATTAATATGTAATATACAAAATATCTTTTTCCCCCAAAAACCTCAACCTTTTAACCGCGACCCACTTTATAATCAATAACATAATTTTTATAACACTAAATATAAGCATTTCATTGACAGCGTCTCTCGGATCTTGAGTTTACAACCCTATCATAAGGTTTAAGTGTGGTGAGAATTTTATGGTGATAAATATGACATTTTTTATTGTCATCAAGTGGTTACACTGAATACACTCAAAGGGGTGTCTTAGCGACAATATGCTTCATATTTTTAAGATATTAGGGTCATAAGAACGTATTATGTGATGGTCGTTGGTACAATTAGATAAGCACTATAATTGTTCGGGCGTCAGGTGAAGTGATATTTTGAGATATCTGAAGCAATGGAATGTTTTTTATATGGTTCATAGTCTTCTATTTTTAATAATGACAGTGATGATTGCAACTGCGGCGTAACGAATAATATAACTAGTTTTTATATAAAGTTTTTTATATCAAGAAAGTCAACATAACTGTTCACTGAGTTGTATTGTCATTATAAAAAACACTACAATAATATATAATTTAAATCCATCCCTATTTAATTATAGTAATAAACGGTCTAGTGAATCAGGTAATTTGAGGTACCGGGTTCGATGACAGTTTTTATACGCTATTTTATTGTTTAATACTACAATTTTTACTAAAACTTTTCTTAAGACGGCAGGGAAAAAAGTACGATAAAAATTCCAAGGGTAATAGAGTTAAACGGAGTGAAACTTTTCAAAGAGAAATTTACACCCCATACACTTAAGGGTCGGCTGGCTTTCTTTAAAGGCGCGGACATTTGAGATCCGGAGTTTAGTCAACCATCGAGTCCCATGGGCCTTTCAAACCGACGGTCACTTGCGAAGAAATTCAAATTCAAATTTAGGAAGTACTTACTTACTACTAGATATCTTCCATCCAATGAGTCGAGGAATCCTTTTATTGTTTTTCAATATCACGTAATTATATTTGGCAGAAATAAATTAGCACACTGATAGGAGACACCATTAATAAATATTTATTCTCCGGACATAAACAGCCGTCCATACAAGGGCGTTTATTTGACATGGGAAATGAAAATGTCATCGGATTATTACGCCTCGGGATTATTGATACAGCCGACGATTATTTTTGCTGATATAATCTGTATGTATAATGTCATAATGACAGAACGCCATCTTTGATTACGCAGATTGCATCGATCCGTGATTACGTTTAGATAATAAGGATTCTAATAACAATGCGTATGGACCAAAAATACAGAATAATTTATGGCAATAATCTCACAATCGTATTTTGCAAAGTTTAAATGTGAAGGGAATAATTACCTTAGGAATGAAATATCGAATCAACACTTGAATGTACTTGCAAATTGTTTCGATACCTGTTTGAACTTACCTAAAACATTTTAGTTGAGAGTTAAATATTTTATTATTATATTAAATAGCTCTGTTTAGTGTCAAAGGCTTCGAAGGAACACGATCGGAAATGCGTATCAAAGTAGAGGTCACGCTATACCTCGTCACAATGGACCTAGTGCTACCACGATGTCATGAACTTCGTACATAAATAACAATTATGGATTATGAATTATTATCGTGGTCTCCTAACAACAGACGATAACTATTTTATATTGTTTCTTTATTAACTTCTAATTATTAAACTAATTTAACCTGTACAAAAAATACATTCAAAAAACATTAGAGCTTTAAGAAAACTATCATATTTAATATTCTATCTACAGACAAATATATTAGAGGGTTTAACTCATTTTGCGACACAATTTTATTGAATTTCAACGGAGTTTTCTGTAAAGGTGTTCTAAAAGTATCAAAATTGCTGAATCCATTTGTAAAGATCGGAAATAATCAAAAGGGCATCCTCTCGAGGGACACTCGTTACACTATTGCCCTCAAGATGAGCCTGATATGACTCGGCGGAATCTTCCTGGGACCGTGTTAACAACCAGTGTAAAGTAACTAGTTTAATTTATTGTTTACATTCTTATATATTTTCTTAAAAATCTAAATCTGAATACAATAAGTTTCGAAATACATTAAGTTTCATTGTCTTACTCATTCCCTCCACTTTAACTAATGAGTTGATAAACGCTTCTAACGGTTTATAGACGAGAGATAAGAAAGGCGAATATAAAACTTAAAAAACACAAAAAAAAAAATTAACTAAACTAAACGCTCGTTTATCTGTAGGCTAATTTTAAAACAGTTATTTTTCGCGTGGTGACGTCATTTAGGTGGATCTAGATAAAGTTTTATGAGGAATTCTATGGGTGCGGGTAACATTTTAAAAGCAGTTTAAACGAATAAACTTTGAACTCTTACGAACAGGTAAAATAAATACGGACATTTATTAAACCTTGAATTGTAACAGAAATGTTACAAGTCATAACAAGAGAAACAAACCGACTGTACAATTATCGTAAATTTGGCACAAAAATAAATAATCCAACTGCCCCATCCTCTGGGACTGATTTCCTCACTGTCCAAATTGCCGCTCTTTAGACAGACTTTAATAATCACGTCATATCCAATTTACCTTACGGACGGGAGAGGAATAACAATTGATGGAATAGCATTGAATGCAAGTTTTTACAGAAATTAGGCAACATTAACACGATATATATGTGTTGCAAAGACTACTATGACTATTGAAAAACCTATCCTAATATATTCTAACCTGACCTATTATTTTTATTATTTTAATTTGTAATTTGATGTATAAAGGAGATTAGAATAGAAAGAACACATAGAAAGGAGAAAGGAGAAATTGACTATTTCAATTTTTGTAAGGAATTTTCGCAACAATATTAATAACCTTTACGATAGATATATTAAATGTTAGAGACAGTCATTCAGTGTCGCACACCCCAATGGGCAGTGATCCCATATTTATAAGCAAAAAATGGCCAATCTGCCCGACGCGTCGATACGAGTATGACTAATGGTTGCTAGCCGCTTTGCAAATTGCCAACCGAAATTGTAACGAAGCTGGAAAATTGTTTCATTCATAAACATAACAGGGATTTGTTGCGGATCTTTCTGTTATGAATAATGAATTCTATATATTACGACGAAGATCCCGTAGAGATAGAGAGATTTCTGGAAAGTTTGCCAAATGTACCAAATTAATTTAACGTAACAAAATTTCTTCCTTTGAAAAATTTTCGTAGCACACAGTTAATGTTTCTATAGTGAATGAAAATAGAGAGAACTAGTATTCGAAATTAGCAATACAAAGCGCTATGTTGGGGCCGCATTCGCTGCCAATTGAAAGGAGAAGAAAATAATAGTTATTTGCAATAATCGTCTGAAGGGACGGCTGATTGCGCCCGGGGCTGGAGTGAATTTTTCCTATTTTTGTCTCGAAACTTGCAGTTTACCTCCTGCCTGGCATTTCTCCTCATTTGACATTTTGTTCAACTTTAAAACTGTATTATTTACCTGTCAACTCGCTGTCTACTAAGATCTTCTTGATCGCTTCAATAGTTTATTTTCCCATACACAATAAATTTTCATTTAAGCAATGTTCTCTCTTTACTACCATTATTCTACTAAATAAAATATAAATGAGGAAGTGTTTATGTATGTCTGTTTGTAACACACTAGCACAGGTAGACCTCTAATCGTTTACTAAATGTATGAATCGATGAAATCATTACATAGAAACTGGTATATCTATAAAAGATTGGGACGTTTCACACAAAGGTCATGATTATGAAGATGTATCTTGAGAAAGCCGATGTTAACACCACAATGGACCGATGATGACCCTCGCCCTCAACCAATTCAACCCTAAAAGAAAGAATTAAAACAACAAGGGTCACTGTAAAAGTAAGTTGATGAGGTAAAGGGGGAAATAATGCATCATTTTCGGAACACTTGTCCCTTAATCCTCGCCTACTGGTTGATGGATGGTCATTCTACTGTTGGAATTTTTATTAAATTCTCTATACACAATAGAAGCTCATTTCAATTCGTCTTAAGTACGAAATGCTAAACTGCATTTTATGATTAACTCAAACCGCTCACTTAGAGCTAATGTTATGTTATAAAGAGGAGATAAGTCCACGAGATAGCGCATTCCGAGACGGAGTTGGTAAATGACTACATTTTTTATATACATATAAATAAAATGTAAATTTCTTTTGTTTAAATCACAATAACTTCTTCAGTTTCGTTACTTTTCAAACTAAACAAATATGATAAAATAGCGGAAACATTATAATAGTACTTTTGTGTAATAATATCTAGTAATTGATATAAAAATTATATTGGAACAAAACGCACCTGCGGCCCTCAAACTCAAACCGCAGAGTTAAATTGATGCAGTTTTTAGAAACAACGATTTCTTAATTTTTATTTGGTTTCATTGACGATAATCGTCTGTAATACGGAGAAAACATTTGTATTGGAAACGAAATAAACGAACCCATTACTTTATAATGACATTGTTTTCTATAAATTATATTCTTACTTGTTAGACAGAGTTCAATTACACTTATAAAAAAATATAATAAGTCTCACTCGTATATATATGTTATAGAGGAAAAATATTAGGTGTGTATTTGGTATTGAGACATTTTTATAAACCTATTGGGCTATTTATAATATCTTTATTATTTGTCAGCCCATATATTTACCTCTACATGTAGCGTCTCCTCGGGAGGAATATAGTGTTTCCTAATTTCTATTTCCAATTTAAGATGAAACTTTTAATGTATACAAATCCCTAATATCCTAAGATCTATCATAGTATAGTTGAAAGTGTTAACAGAACAAAAACCGGAGCGGACAGAGGGCGCGACGAATCGGCAGTGATTCAGCATTTGCCGCTGATTGAACCGACAGCATATACAGGCTGATGGGATTGTTTAAAATTCAAGTGTTCTATTTCATATCGAAAAAATATGAATCAAATAAAATCTTCTTACTTAGAAAATAATTTGTTCAGATTTGACTGAATAATTTATGTATGTTGATACATACGGACATGGATTCTAATTAAATGATTTCAAAATTACAAAAAAATGAACACGCTGTATATTGATAAAAATAACACAAGACAAAACGTAATAGATCCATATATTTAAAAACGGGCCAACAATAATTTCTAAATCCAAATCAAACGGAAGTTCCCAACTTCTTTATTCAATGGTGTTTAAGTTCAAATTGGCTTGACAAGAGAACGTCATCTATCAAGCTACAGTGGCTGCAAGTAATCTTTATAATGATAGGTAGTTCAAGATGTATTATTGTTCCCAATATTATGTTTTTATCGTGAATTTAAAGTATGAAATTAGAAGATATAGTAACAGAGCAACGCTCACACTTGACCCAAATCGGTCAACGTCTTAAATAGTTTTGGATTAAAAAAAACCTACTACTTAAAGAGAGTTTTAAATAAATATATATTGTTATTGATTTAAAAACAATACGGTTAATATAATCTGATAATTTAATTATTACGTTCAATCATTCATAAGTTACAAAGTGAAATTCTTCATAACAAAACGCTGCGGGGTCGTAGTTTTTTCTTCCTTCAATTTCCGTTTTTTGTTAGTCTATCTTTGTTGCCATTAAATGGATTTTTAATCTAGACATTTAAAACCGTTTTATTAAAAGTCGCTAAAATAAAGTTAACAGTTCGGTCCGAGATATTTTTTGTTATATAAATCGTAAGAAAGTTGTGCAGCTTTTGAATAAAAATTTTGTAAAATAGATTCAATTAGTTTTGAGGCATTTTTTGTATTGAATATACATTGTAAAATTAGAAACAGATTATATATTGAAAACTTTTCAGCGATGGCTGTATTTTTTTGACATTCCTCTATGTTTATATAATAGTGATACACGATTTGAAATTATGTTATAAACAAAAAAAAATAACTGTTCAAATTTTCTCAAAGTGATAAGATTTTCTTTTCATATATTGAGAAGAGACATCGATATAACTACAAAACAATTATAAGAAAACAAATTAAAATTCGTTTTTAGACATCATTTTAAGCTTTCTGAATTTTTTTTTGTTTTTAATAAAAGTCGAAAGTTTATTTATAATACAATCTAGGTACGTTTAATTCATTTAGTTTCTGCGATAGAAAATATTCATTAATTTAAATTTTGAAGAAGACTATTTGTACATTTATTTATGAACATCTTTCATCAAACCATTAATTGATTGAACAGAATTGAATGAGCGGAATTTCTAATTAACTCCGAATTGATTTTTTTTGTCCACAAACACACATCAAAGCGTGTAGTCATGAGAATGTCACGGTCTTTAGATTAAGATAGGAACAATTTAGACAAAGAATATTCTTGGATCCTTTGTGAGACAATTTGATGAAGTGTAAAAAGGCTTTTTTCGGTAGTAATAGGAAGTTAAAAAAGGGTTTTAACTATAGAAAAAAGTTTTAACCTGTATTCAAATGTCTATTTAATAACGAAACTGGCTTGACTTCGGTTTTCCAGACGTTACCTTAATAAGGAACAAGATTTTTATACGAAAATTTTAGTTATAACCAATTATATTTTTATTATACTTCAAAAAGTAATATGTAGATTATGGCTCATTACAAAAAACTGTCTTGTGAATGAGACAAATTACTATGTGTTACGACATACATATACATTTTTTTAATATATAACACACGCTTTAAGTATGATATTTAGGTTTTTGTTTATGAATAAAGTGTTTATTGTATTTTTCTCAATTACCGTCTCCGTTTACGGAATGTCAACATCAATTTTTTTTTTTTATAAAGATGACAATTTAAGTAACATTTGTCGTTTTGTGATGCTCGCGATAAAATCTTAATATACGTAACTATGTTTTTTATTTCGTACAAGATCATTTGCTGTTCCAGTACTTCCTTGATTATTTCTTTTGTCATTATATTTCATATACTCTTTATTAAACTTGTTTAAAGATGCTCATATAAAAATTAATTATAATAGAAAAAAATTAATTAATCATATATTTCAATTAAATATCCGATTTTCTGAGCATTTTTTAGTAAGTAAATATTTTGGTCTTTTTGGATATTTTGTTCGGAAATTAATGTGATCAATGATATTTTTTTTTTGTTAAATATAATAATGAATGAATTTATACTTAACAATATAAATAATAATAATCGACGAGATAGTAATAGTTTTATTACGTCTAACCTAGAAAATTAAAAACCAGTACGGCGATATAAAGATATAAATCGTAAAAGTACTTGGTAATTCAGCTTGGCTCGACGTTTTTGATGCTTGTTATTACACAACTAAATATAAACAGCTTATATAATAATGGTTTAAAATTAAGTTGGTACATTATAGCATAAAAAAGTCGAAATATAATGGCGTTTTTTTTTTTCTTTAAAATTCCACACGATCGAATCGTTTATTATTCATTAATAATTTATCTTTTCCATACATTTCTTATATTCTTTATGTATTTTGTTAATAGTTTCGTTTTGAAGTAATTACATAGAAACAATGCACACATACACAACATCGAGTAACTACTAAAGCACGTTGATAAAGCTCTATAAAAATTGCAAAACTTAAAAATAACTCTATAGAATATATCAGGTAGATTAAAAAAAATTACAACCGACAATTTGCTCATGTTCATAGTAACAGTGGTCAGTTTATTAAAGTATATTAATTACAATTAATATTTTATGAGTACGAACTTGTAAAAAAGTGAAAGATAACATTAGATGTATACTGATCATGAGCACATCGTTGGCAAAAGTAAGTTGGTTAAAGAATCTAAAACTAAAAAAATAAAAAAAATGAAACGTGCCCAGGTTCGAGATGCGATTGGTTGGATGCTTGTTGTTGTCGACACATATCCGGGCTTGTCTGTACGAACCAGGAATGGGTGAAGGCCGTGTTGAGGCCCGGATTGAGTCCCGGCCCCGGCCCCGGGAGACCCATCACACCGGGCAGGCCAGGCCTCTGGTGGTGGAAGCCAGAGGCCACCGCGTAGTCCATAGCCACCGTTTGGTACGGCAACATTCTCAAGCTAGTCAATCAGTCCCTTTCAACAAGTCCACGATCAGCACTCATTGTATAACATGTTCGATAGTCCCATTGCTCCACAGACGTTAACACTAGAGAACTGTATGTCCGTACATCCCGATTTGGAGAGTATCAGAAATATCCACAACACCGAAATACGTTCTAGCCTTCGACGCCTCCAGCCGACAGACGATCCTATTTCGACCGATAATTTACAGCAGCCTCACTCAGGAGTCACGCACAGCCACCCACTTAATAAATATTCCGGGCATATATCCGTTTTTACGTGGACGTGACTGGCTCTGTACTGTCCGATTTTCACGTACGGAACGCGCGGCCGATTATCGAAAAACAGTTGCACGCGACCCCCTCCTTAGAACACGGACGTGCAACTGATGTTCAACACGCGCCAAACGAGACTCTATCACGGACGGCCTAGACGCTGAAGCCTCTGCGGCTCGGCTGACGGAGGGAGACGGAGCTATACCAAAGAGAGGGACGGGAGATGCTGCGAGTTAAAAGCCTGCGACGTTACACCCGTAATAGGCGGTTACGTGATTGGGCGTGGCGTTCAATATTAAGTTAAATTGTCCCGTCCCGATTGGTTAAAATTGGTGGCAGTTAACTACGTGATATGTTCAGGAATACGTTTATAGCTGGCGCTCATGGAATATAATGACTTGTTGGTTGGATGCGCGCCAGTCGGCAGACGGGTCGCGGTTCGAGTCCCCGTCTGTGATCGCTTTTAATTACTGTGTCGGACCGTTAATGAGCTGGAGATTCGTCGGCTTTGAATTATTAATGGTAATGCTCACACCTGGAGTTGACTTGAATTGCTGCAAAAAAATCAATGATCATACCTCCAGCGATTATATGAATACAATTGAGTAAAAAGTTACAACCGCACAGCTTTATTCTGTGTTACGTACAAAACTATTTAAAGATCAATCATAGAAAAAAATATTAAATAAAAACATAAATAAGTCCACAGGCACACAAAAACTCAACAAATATTATTTGATTTACAATAGAAATGTCATTTTATGAACAAAAAATATGATTCCTGCTTAACAAACTTAGTATTGAAATCTCAGAATAACTAACAGTCATTATTCGTGACAAACAAAATATATTCATAAAGAAGCAGATTCAGCTCGTTTTAGTCACGAAATTAATCATTTGATAGAAACATCGGTAAAAAATTTACTTAGATGTTAATAAATAAAGTAGGTACAATTTAAACATACGTTTTTACTATATATTAATGTTTATAAAAAAAACACTGTAAGTCAATCTATTTGTTCCATCTACGATATGAAACAACAAAATGCTATCAAGCATTAATCTCGACTAATTTCATTGCAGCAAAACGCCACTTACGTAGTTAAAAATAACTATTACTAACTTGTTTCCTCACAGTCCGTAATGTAGATAAGATACCTAGCAATACCTAACTTCGATACCTAAATTTGGTTCCGTGTAAAGATCAGGATCGTACGTCTTGTAGAAGCAGACGCCACGCCCCGCGCCAAATCAATAACTCCTAGAAGACTTATTCAGATACTATTTCGATACAGCATCAACAAGAAACGTATTTACTTTATGCTTGTATAGTATCGTTATAATATACACTAGTGTGTATGTATGTTACATCATACCTACTAAACTAAAGTGGTTGAAAACTTAATTAAGATACTTATACACTTTTACTTTGTAGGTGCATAAGTTATATTTTCTTACATCAAATATTTTATAAAGAATCTCAGCAATAATGAGAGAGTCAAGTGTATTTTTAGTGTTTCTTAAACCATCTTTATTAAGATATTTCTATAACAAATAATTTTATGTAATAAAAACAAGATGATCGTTAACTTATTACGTATAAATCAAATTATTTGTCGGCTAAGCCCGAGCCGGACGGTTGTGGCTTCCGGCCAGCGGTTAGCCGGCTATTTAGATTACATAGCAGATGTGAAATGATACGGCTAACTGGAATTAACATTAAATTGGTTCAATCATTCCAATACAACTCTCTTATGTGATTTCGTCAATTATTGTTTAATTTTTTAACAAAAACTGTTTGAAGCGTGTCCAGGAACTCTTAAGATTTATATCGTTTTAATTATTTTTTTTACATAATTTTTATAATATATTATATGATATAAAATATATTATAT
>DVQP01002635.1:0-12180 GCA_018231745.1 Danaus eresimus
TGAAGTGGATAAATTCTGTGAGTGGACCGATGGATTGAGGACAAAACCAAGTAAAACTCACTGTCTGTGTCTCGGTAGGCGGAATACAATGTACTCCTCATACGATCCGGGTTTATCGATAGGCGGTCAAAGCGTTTATATGTTTACGGAAAATTTACCATTTAAATTTTTCGGTCGGAGCATTGATAATATAGGTCGTACTACGTCTTTAAAAGGAATAGTAGATAGCTTTTTCAACAATCGAAACAAGGTAGATAGCCAACAGATATGTAATGTCAAAAAAGCTTGGATCTAAGATAATAACATAACTTCACGTGTAGAGTGGAATTTTCATCTATGATTTTAATAAAACTCTTATGTCAAAGTTAGACCCAGGCGTCATAAAGGTGTTGAAGTTTTGGCTCGAGCACGCGCTAACGGCTGATTCATCGGCTTTATTCAGGGATCAACAGCTTTGAGATGAGTCTAAAAAGGTCATCGGAGCTCTTTTAACACTTGAGAGTGTCCAAGAGAGATCCTGAGGAAATGCCATGTTGATGTCTTCACATCGCTCCCAAAAGACAAAAATGCCCTAGAACTAGAGTCACGACTTCAATCGTCGAATTGAAGTCGTGACTATAATTGTGGAATTATATAGACTTTCTATATCTGTGGGAAAGCAGTGAGAACTCCTCAGCATTTGTTATTGGTATTAGAGCCCGAGCGCAAAGGGAAATAACCACAAATGTGCGATCAGTAGGTTTTGTGAGGATAAAATCAAACGTAAAACGTTACTCTATTCTTTGAGCGGCTTCGTATTGGACTATAATGATGGATACGTATGGGAAACAAAATAAAATAAAAAGGATATTTGTGGGTCGGCCTCCAGACCAGACGTATTTTAAATCACGTTGTGATGATAGAGCTAACGGTTGCTTGGGAAACCAAAATCCCCAAAGACCACACCATCAAGATCAACAAATATTACGAGCTCACTGAGGAACACACTCGAAATAGGTTCGTTGTAGATTTCTACACGGTAGAAGTAGGAGCGAGAGCTAAAATGGCTAAATCTCTCTACAACCTACAAAAAGACTTAAGCCTTCAAATCTCATAAATTCATTCTAGGAACTTACTTCGACGGCAATCCTAATAGGTACTTTTCGAATGGTTAGGTAGAGAGAGGAGTTTAGGACAGTGGTAGTGAGCCTTTAACGCGCTTTAGGTTGGGGCCTCTTAAACCTACACCTGGGTCGCAAGTCCTAAGCTCTGTTGAAGCTCCTCTCCCTGCAAAGCGATGGACCTGAAACCCGCACCGTGAACCCATTGAATACTACGAGGTTTCGTCACATAGGAAGTCTGTATAAAATAAATCCTTTAAATGAAAAGAAACGTTCACAAATTAATTAATTATCATCAGGTACGAGAGGCGGGCCTTTAACCTCCAGGCCACCATGAAAATTATTAATAAATCATTAGTTAATAAATATAAAAAAATCATATATACAAGAATATTTATCCTCGAAATTAAATATCTTTCAAATCACTACTTACTTACTTACACTTACTTATTTTTAACTTCTAAAGTCGCAGGAATTCTTGTTGAAGATACTTGCGTACTTTGTAACTAAAGCATATTTGAACTGATATAACTTTGACCTTGGAATTTAATAGTTACGTACGCTTTACCATATGAAGGTTTTGAGAAAACTTTTAGGGTGTCAATATACAAGTATTTACAGACTTACAGCTCGGTATCTCGAATTCCGAGGTGAACTTACTATAATGACTGGACTATGAACAAATATTAGCGTAGAACAATTTAAAATGGCTGTTTGAACGATGTGCCTGTAGACTCATTATACAGAAAATTATGATGTTAGGATAGACGGTTAGGTGTTTTATTTTTAAAAAAAATTTACAATGAAATCATCGAACTCTGTTTCATGTCGTCATTGAATCGGTGTAGTGGCATTTGGTTAATATAATATTATTTAGCGTCTTTCCGAAAATTTTGTGTATATTTATTTTTATACATAATTTCAATCGAACAGCTTATCACAAAAGGCTTATAAAAGTATACATGACACTACGATCAGAACTGTGACTTTTAAATGTTTTATCTTTCTGTCCATTTGTTCAGGTAAATCTCTGGAACTGTTGGACTGATTTAGACAATTCGCAGGTTTGCAGTATCATAAAGAATGGTTGATTTTCAAAATTACTTTTTAATTTAAAGGGATGTGCCTTACCGAGTCCAGATTTGTTTAACTCATCTTCAATATGTCGACTCAAATCTCATAATAATGATTATGCGTATTTTAAAAGAGATTTAATATGGGACAAGCGTTGGTATTAATAATAAGCAAAATATACAAAACAGAAAACAAAAGTGTTTATGTTTTTATTATGGCAGATCGAAAGTTGCTTTCCATGAAATATATGCGAAGTAAATTAAATTTCCGCTAAGTATTGAGAATAGTTGAATGGCCTTTCAGATACAGATACAGCAGTTTAATCCTGCAACAGCTGTCTAACTGCTCGTTAACACGCCCACTTCAAAGTTATCACGAGTTGTTGTTAAATAAGTGTTAATATGTATACGTGTCTACAAAACTAATGCTTCAACTCCGATGGTTAGGAAGGGATATCATTATTTAGCAATAATATGAAAGAAGGTAAGACCATAGACCGAGTGAAATAAAATAGCTACTTTGATTTTCTTTATCGATAAGTCGTAGATAAATCTAAATTTGTACAGTTCCATCAATATCTGTTCAGTGGTTTCTGTGTGAGATAACAAGAGACATGGATACATTGTCACACTTTTTATTAATAGTTTTGGTTGTAGAAGTATTACTTTAACAAGCACTCGGTTATGCTCGAGTATATTTATTTAAGGCGATCATTGAAGCTTGCATCCGTTTCATAAATTTCTTCAGATACACCAAAAAAGCTAAGATTTTTGATGTTTGAAAATACTTTTAGCATTAATCTCAATTTAGTTTGATATTGTTAAGGAAGTAAAGAAATACGTGTGTTGTAAATCAACAGAACCTCACATATAAACTACTTCAACGCGCTTAAAAGAATGTTAGCTCTGTCAGCTGTCCAATGTCTATACAACGTGGCGAGTTACTGAAAGATTGATTTATTAGTCACGAGAATACTAGCTTTGCTGAGTTTCTGTTTAGAAAAAATATTGGCTAAGTTTTTATAGGTAATATAACATAATAAACTTATTAACTAGCGTATATATTTAATTTATTTATAACAAATGCGATGGAAATTAATTAAATGTTCGGTAATGTATATGTTTCGTTGTATATATAAATGATATCTGGTTTTCGGTGCAAATATATTATTTAATCTACTAGTTTCAATAGCGGTAAGCATGGAATTTTATATGAAATTTTGGCAATCACACCAAAAGTATTCAAATTATTGGAAGACTATGGTTTGTCGCTTAAAATCCATGAAATGAAAGTATATTTTTATAAAACTATTAAATTCATTCTTTTCTATGTATACCCCTTCTTAATACTTGATAGAAAGACTTTTTAAAAGTATTAGGTACTGCACATTAGTTTTAAGTTTTTTAGACGGGAATAAACGTTACATAACCAATTTCCCTTACTTAATAAGCAGATTGATATTCTTGCCGTCGAATCCTACGAATAAATCTATAGCAAAATCTTTGTAAGTACAAAAATAAGTAGGAAACTAAAGCTAACATTATTATATATTTATAATTTTCATATATTAAAAGGTTCATAATCGAATGAAATGTGAGAAATAATTTTAATTTTAGCTTCTACACCACTATTTTCTATTTAACCCTGTTATGGTTTTTGACAATATTTTCTTTCATAATATTTTAAAATTAAGAAAAAATTCAAGAATTTGCAAGGAAAATTAGAAAATTGTATAAAGAGGATAGCACAATAAAAATTTAAATATAACTTGTCGATCATGTTTACTTACTGAAAGTGCTTAAAGTACGTCAAAATTCTTGCTTTCACATTATCCGTCTCTTCCATACATTGCAAAGAAAATTAAGTGTAGTGATTAGTACCTGATAATTTCTGAAAAATTTAGATAATAATCGTTTCGGAAGACATAACAGAAAAACCGGTCTGTGACGTCCTGAGTCCACATAAGAGGAATAGTACCTTTTTAAATGTCTAAAAAACCTGCAATGTGTTAAAAATTTATAAAATCTTTTTGCTGTGTCCGAGTAAAAATCAAAAATACCTTTTTGCTTTATAGAAAATTTCTTATGGTGGTACAGTCACGCTCAAAACGTCCGTAGCATTAATAAGTACCAACAGTTGGATGTAGCCGAGCTATCATACAAAAAATTTAACTTGGGTGTCAGTAGACAAGTAAGACATACAATACAAATTTGATTAAGAAATATAAGAAATTCAAAAAAGCCTACCTCGATGTTAAAAACTTCCACTTTTTAATACATGTAGTAACAAAAATTAAAGTACTGAGCTATTTTTAAATAACAATAAAATTATTCACTAACTAGATGTGAAAAGAGTAGTGAGTATTGAAAGATTATTTAAGAAAAGTTTTATTTAATTTTTGCTCCAAATATAAAGAATATCTAATGAGAACTAAGATTTTCGCGGGATATTGAAATAAAACTAATATATTTTCGGATTTACTACGCGATTTTTTATTACTTTATATAATCCCGACGTTTCGGTTACTTTTCAGCGACCGTGATCACGGAGTAAATCCGAAAATATATTAGTTTTATATAAAGAATATCTTAAATTTTATTGATGTTGAATAGAATAAAAATGCACGAAGTTTCTATTATAACAAACAATTATTTGTAACTAAAAGCACATGCCTATATTGACCCAGTAAATACCATTAGGACAGCGCAGTTACTTTGTTTCTGGGAATTACTATGTAATATGTAATTCCTTATCATTATTCATTCGTGTGATTTTAAGCCAAATAAGACAAACAGAAAATCTCTTTATTTTACTCGTTTATTTTGAGCTTATTTGTCTGTTTTACTAATATTAAGTATTTAAATTTCCCCATTCCCATATAATGTAATGTTTTAATGTTCATCGTGAGGTAGTTAAACAATTTTTAATTCATAAACATCTATACTGTTACGTAAATAATTCCTTAAAAATGAAAAAAATAATCAGAAAGTCTTTGATACACTTTAATTTAAACTAAAGATGAATAATTTAAGATTTTTATTTTAAAATATTTGGTAACTTCCTTTTTTCCTAATGCACGGAATACATGTATTCTACATAATTATATGCAAACGAACATATTCAAATATTGTTTGTTTATTACTACACTAATTCTGTATTGGAGTGCTTTTGAATATAAGATAAATAAAATTTGAGAAAAAGCGGTATTCGATTCCATTAGGTAAATTCAAATAAAAATATACGGATGATTTGTCTTTTCTTCTTTTTGTTGTGTCGTCATTAAACTTAGCACTAATTTTATGTGTGTCTTTAAGAAAACAACGCAATTTTGTGTGCATATATTATATAATGTTTTTTTTTTTTAATTAAACTGTAAATTTCAACAATTCACTGTTATATACAACACTGTAATAGTAATGAATAATAAGCATAGACCTATTTAAGTATTTTGAATGACCTAAAATTTGATTTGATATGCTTATTACTTTAAAGTTGTACATAAAAAAAATAAAATTACAAGACACCTTTCTTTTGAAGCAACAGTTGTGTCGCAACTGTTCAGATAGTCAGCCTCTGATAGGTTAATTTACATAAATACTCTATTTCTTCAAGATGACGAAGACGAAGAGTATGTTAGTATTCATTCTCATCGATAGAGCAAGAGCTAAAGTTCTTGAACTATTTTTTTTCTCAAACTAGCAAAAATTGCCCATTGGGATTTTGAGAAAATATTATAAAAAATATTCATATGTATAAGGATCATAACTTTTTAAAACATTTTATACGAATTTCATCAATTAATAAAGGGCAAAAAAATATTATTCCGACGTGCAATAGAAATTTCTACCAAAAAAATAAGGCAACATACAGCATACATTACTATCAAACATAAAAAACAGGAACCCAGTAAGTCCATTCCTAACGCTCTGACGTGAAGTGCAACAGTGTTATTTGAATTTTTCAATTGCCAGCCTGATGAAAAATCCTCCATTATTTTTATCATTTGACCTGAATCAATACTTCGCAAAATAACAGTTGCTACAAACTTTGCAGCTGGCCAACGGGGGCGTAAATAAATATTTGCGGGTATATCCACAATTTGTTTTTCCAAAATTTGAACTATTTTCTTATAAACTCTAGCTTGTTCCACGTCAATAGCAAGTAGATATTTCTCACCGGATGCAATTGCAAAAAACGTTGTTTCAAGATCTGGTACAGTTATTTCAACCGCTTTCTTTTCCAACGATGTATTTCTATAAAATTCCATAAACGTTGGATGTATACGTGCTTCTTTGACAACATTTATTGCTTCATCGATTGTTTCTACCGGAGGCTCTAAGAAAACGTGATGTAATCCTTCAACCAGTCTGCCCTCATAGGAAATGCGAAAAACCATACAAAACCAAATCCATAAGATTAGCAATGTATTAATATACCAATATTTTGAATTAACGTTATAATTCTGACCAAAAAATAAGGAGAATATTCCAAATGCTACTCTTTGTGGTATTCTATAACCCCTTGGTCCAAAAATCTTCACAACCTTAATAGTCAAATAAATGCTTATGGCTACAGCAATAACCATTGGCGTCAACCAATTGTAGAAAGGAAGAAGTACTTTAACCAATTTATAAATTTCTTCTTGTTTTGGTAAGCACAGCATAATGCGAGTAGGTCGGTGGATATACGTGACCTGTGCAGCAGGATATCTCCTTGTAGTTAATATTAATGCAGGAACAACCATATCTGCAACATTGTAGTAGAGGTCTCCAAAGGTACCTGTAGCCGTTCCGTTTATGTAATAGCCCAAGTCGCCATGGTCGGAGGCTGATACGATTTTCATAGTTGCATTAAGACTTTTAATAACTAATTTCACAAAATCAGCATCTAAGCCATGTAGATTTATTACTGCATCACTTTCTTTTATAACTTTAACATACGGTACTAATTCAAGTGCAGTAACTCTGATAGGACAGCCATAGAAATTTTGATATTTGTTTTCTTTAAAGTAATTTCTTTCTCTAGTCGTTAATTCTCGCGGTGTGTAATCTCCACAAGAACCAGTCCCATAAGGAATAAACGTGGATATCGCTATTGTGCCATCGAAGTTCAAACTAACTACTACAATGTCCTCGACGTCTTTTTTTAATGCTATTTTAGTGTATTCAATGAGGTCAGACCCAGGATACTCATTTACGACTAAAATAACCAATACGGCTTCGAAAGTATAGTTATTCGAAACGGTTAGAAAATGTTGAAACTCTTTTGGACTATCCGCAAAAAAGACTGTTTTTTTCACTTTAAATAACTCGAGACATGACTCTCTACAATCTTTTACTCTTAACACTGTTACAACGCCAGGGTATTTGAGTAAAAATTCATTTACATGTTCGTGGTCATCATTCCACCAAGCAACAGTAATTGAAGGATAAGGCTTATAAATATCGTTAGCAATAGAGGCAGCTTTTTCTATAAGCTCAGATGACTTTGAGAATTGTGTTAGCATGAATGTGATCATAACCAAACGTGAAAACGCGGTTGTATAAAACACTTCCATCTTACACGTCGTATTTCAGCACTGTGAAAGAAAACAATTATTACAAAAAGCTTTTTATACATTTATTAAAAATTGAATAACATACTTAAAGGTGACATTTTCTTTTGTTTTATGTATACTCCTGGTTAAAATAATTGTAATTATTATTTATTTACTTCATAGGAAATACAAACACCATTAAGAATAATATAGAACAATGGGTTTCATTAAAGAAGTTTTTCTTTAAGGAACATATAAGGCAATACCGGCTATTATATAATAATTAGCATTTAATATAAAAGATATTTTATTCACATTTAGGTATATCACAAATCACATTTATATTACAGATATGAAAAAAGACAATAAAACTGAGCGAATTCACAGTTAACTGTTCTTTAATGGTTGTTGCAGAGTAAGCTTTCTTCTATGCATTTTATTATGAAAACTTTTATTTTTAATATTTTTTTTTATAGTATTTACATGTTTGTTTCAAAAAATAAAGACTATTTTATTTTAATCTATATTAGTGCTTAGTGAATATTCGCAAAATATGTGTAGTTGATTACAGCTGTGTTAAGAACAACGTATAAACCATTTTAAATTCCTGTTATTGTCTTTAAACATTAAATATATTTTACGAAATTGAAGATTTGAAACAGAGAATAGTTTTTATGCGACTCTCTTCATGGCTGGACCAGGTCTCTCCTAACAGGTAGATACTAAAGTTGATATTAATCTTATTTGAAGGTCAAGCTATTTAAAAACATACAAATATTAATTCTTGTTTTTCTATTTTATCTCAAAATGTTACATTAGACATTATCCAATTAGTTATATCATAGATCTCTAACGTATAGATTTACAGATATTCCATAACTTTATTTTTAAATTAACATCCCAAAAGCATGCTTAAATACATATATAAATGACTAGGCTTACTTGAGTTTTAATTCATTTAATGACGAAACGGTATAGATATGTTATTACGACGTTTGTTGTAATAGTTACAACAGATTTCGATTGCCAGGATAATACAACATACAATGTACATTAATATTAGGCCTATAAAACAGAAACCCAGTACTTTCATATCTAATGACTTAAAATGTAGTTCATCGCTTTTATCCAAATTTCGAAAATCGAAACTGATGGCAGAGTCTCTTATAATTTTATTTATGTGACCTGTTTCTACACATCTCAGTATAATATTTGATATGTATTTAGACACTGGCCACCGAGGACGCATAAAAATAGATGCTGGTGCATTTATTATTTGGTTTTTTATAATTTGAACCTTTTTTTTATAAAAATTTACAAGACCGATGTCAGTGGCAAGCAAAAGTTTCTCGCCAGAGGCAATAGCAAACAATATATTTTTTATATCTGCTGCCTGTATAATAACAGCTTTTCCGTCTATCGCACTATCTCTCAAATACTCCATTATCGGTTGATGTATATAAATTCCATTTACAAGCTCAGTTGCTTTGATAATTGTTTTGGCTTTTGGCTCTAATATAACATGTTGAAGTCCTTTAATGAGACTTCCCGAATAAAATATACGGTAGAAGAAACTAAACCAAATCCAAAGTATAAACATAGTATTTATAAGCCAAAAACGTGAATTAACATTGTGATATTGACCAATAAACATGGAGAAGATAGCAAATTGTGTTCTTTGCGGTAGTTCATAATCTCTTTGTCCTAATCTCTTTATAAATTTCAAAGTTGCATAAATTATTATTGCTGCAGCAATTACTATAAAGGTAGACCAACCGCAGAAAGGAAGGAAAACTCTTGTAAATTTGTAAATTTCAGAACGGTTTTGTAAGCATAAAACAATACGAGATGGTCGGTAAATGGGAGAAAATTGTGCGGGATATCGTTTAATATTCATTAAGAGTGAGGGAAGAATTATATCAGTACGATCATAAAAGAGATCCCCGAAAAAACCTTGAGGCTCACCATGGACATATTCCCCAGCTTGACCATCGACGGATACAATTCTCATAGTAGCATTAAGAGTTGTGATAATTAAATTTGCAAAATTACCATCAATACCACTTAAAGTTACTACTTCGTTATTTCCTTTTATCAGTTGAACATACGGCTGTAACTCAAAGACATTAACTCTTATAGGACAGCCGTGAAAATTTTTATATTTGTTCTCTTTAAATATATTTGACAGTGGTATAGTCACTTCTCTTGGTGTATAATCCCCACAGACACCACCCCCGTAAGGATTTATAGACGACACTACTACTGTACCATCAAATTTCAAACTAACAATAGCAATGTCCTGAACGCTTCTCTTCAACGCTACTTTACTATAATCAATTAAATCAACTGCTGTACTTCCATCGACAATAATCAAAATTACTAGTATAGCTTCCAACGTAAAGTTACTTGTCAGCGTAAAAAAGTCGTCGAATTCTGCTGGGTTACTCGCGAAGACGACTGCTTGTTGGAATTTACATGTTTTTCCATGCCCCTCATGAGGTTGTTTTGCTTTCATTGTTGCAACAACTCCGAGGTACTTGTGTAAAAATTTATTAACATGTTCATTATCATCATTCCACCAGGCAACTATAGTTAAGAGATAAGGTTTATAAGCCTCGTTGGCAATAGACACAGCTTCTTCTACGAGTTCAGAGGTTGTCGTCAAAACGATAATTATTTTAATATATAATAGAATGAGTACTGGTTTCATTGTTTTAACCAAAATATTTTGACTCCTGTGTCTTCAAGATGCTAATAATGATGCTTCTAAGCTTTCGTTTCAAGCGCCACTATCGTATGTGGCTACAGCACACGCACTACAAACACTAAAAACAATTATTAAACCTAATTAGGTGTGATAGAATCGGTTTCATTGGTTATCGGATATAAAATCGTGTAATCATTAACTTGGGTGTTAAATTATGCAGTGTAATTGTTAGGATGTAATTTTACCAAAAGCATGTTGGTATTTCGTTTCTTATTATTTTATGAATGTTTGAAAAAAGTATAATGATCGGCGCACCGATTTTTAAATGATCGGCGCCTCAATTTTAAAACGATTGGCGGACCGATTTAAAAATGTTATTGTTTGAGATCTCGATACTTTAAAAGACAAGGAGGTATTTTCTAACCAATTAAATATTTGTAGTTAATACATTTTACTTATCTTGTCTCGATAAAGTAAAGACCTATTTATAAAATGTAAGAAATAATAATCAAACTGTTTAAACTACTTTTAATTTCGGATATTTAAAAACTTTTTGTTTAAAATTAGACATACGTGTGAAAAACACTAGGTGACGTGTAGTAGAATGTTACATGTTAAAAAGGGTAAGCAATATTTTAATAAGTTTATTTTAAGAAAAATATTTAAAAAAACATATGTTTTTTTAAATATTTTTGAAATATTTACTGAAAGAGTTACGTTATATTTATAGATTTTTTTTATTTAAAGCAAAAAATTTGACTATCGTCTGTATAGAAAAGGTATCTATTTCTATTTTTAAGACTTTAGCTGTACTTGATCTTTTCTGTTCTTAACACTTTAACACAAGCCAGGTGCTCTCTCCGGTTCCACGAGGAGCTGTACAGTGATCTACGTTAACGTGACAAAAAAGATTATTCATAAGCAACCACAGATTCATTTCTCATAAGCAAGAGTATCGTCAATTTTTCGCAATGAAAAAGTGACATGTTATTACTTTAATTATTTTTAATCAATGACAGAGGGTAATATTTTAAGATCTACGATTATTGCTTGTAAACATTTCAATATTAGCTATTTGAGAAACAAATACTCAATCATATATTTAGAACGTGGCCTCACATTTTTTGAGTTTTAAGATATACCTACAAGTAATAGACTTTTTAAATTTAGAAAGAGCAATTTTTTAAACTGTTATACAATAATAAAAAAATATAGTATTTTAACCCTCTACGACTGCGCTCATTAAAGCAATTTCAATGTTTTCCTGTGTACAAAATACTTGTATTTAATTGTTATCAGACGAGGGACATTGTATAGCGTAGTGAACTAAGCAATAATATTATTTTTTTACCTTGCATTGTATTAAATCATCCAATGTAAAGTTTTCTATCAAACTGAACTCATATGATCAAAGATTTTTTTTTGTATAGAAAATAATTTAAATCAGTCCAACAAATCATCATTAATTATATTGAACAGTTAAGGATTTTTAAAGGCTTAGCTAAAAGTTAGAGAATAAAAAGTTCAATATTAGAAATATAGTTGTAGCAAGTTAATTTTCTGTGGATAGCAAACTAATTATTTATATATTTATTAATATTCTGGAAAATATACTGAAAAAACAAAAAAAGAAATTTCATTTTATTAAATACATTTTAATAAACATACAAAGGTGGAAATTACAGAAATGCATTGTGATTCAAACATTGTTATAAAAAAATTGCATTAACAAATAAAATTAACAAACGCATGTCATATATTAA
>DVQP01002636.1:0-12179 GCA_018231745.1 Danaus eresimus
CACATCTCCTTCAGAATTATAGCAATTCCAAGTAACACTTAGAAAAGATATTACGGTTGTTCGTTGTTAACAGCCCTAATTACTTGAAGAAACTAGGAGAAACTAATAATATCAATTAAAAAGTTTCAAAGTGGTCGTTTAAAGAAAATCTTAGTTATTATACTTTTTAATAATGTAACCATTTCGTGATATTTCTTAATACTTTTACATGAAGCAGTAAATTGCTATCATAGACTTTTTACTATACGAAATAAGGTTCTGAATAAAACATTTAAAATTTCAATGAATTTCTGTATCTACCGTAATATTACATAATTTCAGATGAATTATGATAAATGTATAGTATTTAAAGAAAAAAATTAGAAAGCACCTTTAACAAAATGAGAGAAAATAAGAAATGTCTTGTTAGAAGATAGTTTCATCTATATTATGTTGTAGATAAAGGATTTGAAACTATAATAATCTATAACATCTATGAATTTTCAGCCCACACTTTAAAAATATTTATATCTAAAGCTTTATCCACTTATAAAGGATCTGTAGCTGAGGTTACATAAATTATTGTTAAGCTTTTCTCTCTCAAAACACTATTGTGTCATTGTGTACAATATGCTTGTATATATTTTTTATCTTATTTTTTAATACACTAAGTGGTATTATATACATGTATGTAGATATAATACATTACCGTGCTTCGCAGACAACTATTTGTCACCCATTCCTACCTGCTTCCATCATCGTTTTACTGGAAGTAAAAATACTTTTCTTCATATATTTCCGAGAATTAAAATACTATATACATATTATTATCTAAAAGCTGATCTTGTAAACGGTAATTTATTTAATGGATTAGAAGCAGTTTTAATACTGAAAAATATTTGTGTAACACGTAACTTCTCGTCTTTAACATTACTTCATTGCAGGAGAAATACGTTTCGAATTCAACGTTGTTATCTAAAAGATTTGACTCCTACAAATTGATGGTTAGCCAACACGCTCAATTGAACCTGTCCTTGTTTTATCACAAGCATTACTTTGAGACAAAGACTTGGATAAAGCTTCTATGTACTATTTACGTCGGGATTTATAAAATCCTTTCAATTAAATTTAAGTATGTGAACAAATAATTATGTGGATTTTTATGTGTACAAAGGATAATATAATTAATGGTAATGCTATTTTAAACTTAACATACAAAGTGATATTTCGTTATATTAATTTAAAACCCTTTATTTTGGTATTGTAATAGATAAACATAAATAAAAAGTGGTCAATGAATTGAGTTTAACACAACATACTTTTAAAAATTGTTGTAGACTTTACAAAATATTCCGTTTGAATATATTTTTTAAGTGAACTGCAGCTGTTAATTTGTTAGAATATTATGTACAGAATAGCATTGCTATTAATTAAGCTGTTAATTTTGAAGTAATGTATGAACTTTTAAAACTTAATTATGAATTTAATTAAATTGGTTTAATAAAACGTTTTTTATAAAAATATAAAAAAAATTATAAAGAAAAATTTTCTTTGAATATCAAAAAATATATTTTTCAAAACTTCTAAATTAAGGATTAATTTCATCATTTAATTCCTTCTAAAAAGCAACGAATATCTAAATCTAACGAATGTGATCTAAGATTTTCTCAAGTCATTTAAATAAAACTAGTATATTTTCGAATTTACTACACAATTTTTTATTACTTTAAAACTACATAATCGCGACGTTTCGGTTACTTGCCAGCAACCGTGATGTGAGTCACATCATCGAAAATATATTAGTTTTATTCAAATGTAACGAAATTATTAAATATTGTGATCCCTACTGAATATCATAATCATATAAATTTTTTTGTAATGTTGTTTTTGGGTCTGGTTTTGCAAAGAGCAAAACTTTATACACGAACTGATAGAAACAATTTTGTTGCTTGTACAAATTGACAATTGTTTATAAATAAGTATAAATATAGATTTGTTCTGAAGACTTCTTATTTTTTTACCTAAACTGTCAAACCTTGTGTACTTCATTTTGTGTTTACGATAGGGGCTTGATAAGGTTATTCATATTACTACCTTGAATTTCCATCTCAGCATAACTGTTATAAAGGCTAATGGTAATAAATTCTGGAACCTATTATAACCAAAGCGTTCTTAAAATCTTTTACATGCTTTTATTTAACAAAAAAGTTTATTTAATAGGTTTCGGTGTTTTATATGAGGTGTGTGATATTTCATACAATCTCAAATGAAATATTTAAGACTAGTTTCAGTTACCTAATTTTATTATAAATAGAGAAAAAATGGCCCACTATCTAACGCGCGTTAAACGCTCACCTCAACCGCCCAAGCTCCTCTCTCTACCTGAAGAAATTTGAAAAGAACCAAAAGCCTTCGAAGTACGGTTCAAGAGAATTGTTATGAGTTCTGGACAGGCTCAAGAGGCTGACGCACAAATTTCCTATGGGATTTTATATTGTTTCACATACGTATCTAGCATTTTAGTCCAATCCTATTGGGGCCCACTGCTGAGCAAAGGCCTATTCTTACGTGGAGAAGGTTAGAGTATTAAATTAATTACCACGCTTGCTCAAGTCGGGTTGGCGATTTCAAGCTTATAAGTCCAGGTTTCCTCACGAGATTTTCCTTTACTGTCTGTCAGTGGTGTCTATACTCTTAGAAAAATATATTACTCGGTAAAGGTCACTTTAAATAATAATATTAGGGATAAGAATAAAATATATAAGAAAAAAAAAAATGAAATAAAAAAGCGTGTTTAAAAAACAATAAATACAATATTTACTCTGTTATACTATCTTACATATGTAAATTGCTTATTTTAATACGCACCCTCTAACTTCCATTCTCTTTGTACTTCTCAGTCTAGTAAATGTATTACTGTTTGGCTTCATCACCGAGATATAATTGTAATTTCAACTAAATTTCTCATGTTTAAAGACAATCAATGAGTGTTTGTTTGTATACTTATTATTCTTTTGTGCTATGGTATCATGAAAATCATACAATTTTCTTAAATAAAAATTTTATTTTTATACATTTTTTAATACGTTGTGCTTCATTACTCCTCATTTTATATATGAGACTAAAACGATGATGAATATTTAAAGTTTCTTTTTGTCAGAAAAGTAATATTTTTGTTTTATTTTTATTTCAACGATGTAATAAGTAGAATCCTCCTTGACAAAAATAAAGTTTTTAATAAGTAACGGAGAACTTCTAAGATTAAGAAAATCTCTAGATTTACTCGAGAGTTTCAAGTTATTAGAACATGACCAAATGAAACGAATCTATCTTTCTACTTCCATTAAGACTGGAGCTTTTATAAACAAATCTACAAGTAACTATTGCATAGAATTTTTTCTTTACAGACGTTTTAAGCAGACTGACAGACCTATAATTAATTATTGAATAATTTTAGTGTCAATGTAGAATGCAATATTTATATTTATTCTCATTTATTATTGTAGTCATTTTTAATAGTCGTTTTATGTTTTTCTGTATTATGTTGCAGAAAGTTTTGTTTTATATCTTATTCCTAGAATGTCGCAATCATTTTAATGTGATGAAGAAGTAGACGGCTGCTTAGTTTTCAAATTATATTTATAATTGATAATAAAATATATATTTTTTGGTGAGATTGTGCCTAGGTTTTTGTAGTTTTAGTTTAGGCATATTTTATAAAGAACATTAAAAAACATTAATCTAGGAAGTTTGACTTAAAATTTAATAATCTTGACTATTTTATTCATTTCATCCGTAAAAAAAAATATTTTTTATCACGAATTTCGATATCAATTTGCTGTTATCTTAGACCATAGAATCATTTTAGAAGGATACATAAAATCATAATAGTAACCCCCTCAATTCTACTACTAGTTCAGGGTATAGTAAAAAATCTCATTTTCTCAATAACTTGTCGATAATTACTTATAAACCATAATGAGATCTTAGACTTTCGCGAGACATTTAAATCAAACTAAAATATTTCAGTGCGTGTCACTCACATCTCGTCTGCCCGTGATACGGCTACTGTAAAGTAATCGAAACCTCGGGATAATGTAGCTTTAAATTAATAAAAAATCGCGTTGTAAATCCAAAATATTTTAGTTTTACTTAAAAACCAATTTGCACATTTAAGTTCGGACTAAACTATAAATTTTATAATTATATGAAGGTATCATAAGAAGTTACGAAATGCACAAAAAGTGTAACAGGATATGTTAAATATATACCCAAAATATACAGTTTAAATAGTACAAACATTAAAATAAAAGAGGTTTTAATTAGTCACCATAAAGTTGTAAATAATGATTTATTTCTAATTTTATCAACTAATATAATTCGGCTGCATATTGATTAAGGTCTTTGGTGGAGGAATCATGAAAACACAAGGGCACTGTCATAATTTATTTCTTTAATTTGTTCTACCGACATTTTAAGCACAACGATATTTGAATCTGTTTTGGGCGGTGACCTGTGTGACGGTGTCTTTGTGATTACTTTTTTTAAATAATTAATTTATATAAATATGAAATCAAGATCGATAAATTTACTTGTAAACGAAGTCTTTGTTAGTATTTCATTTAAAACTCATTAAAAAGGCTCAATCGTTTCAAATAAAAACATTAAGAAATAGAGTAATCATTTTATATTTTCCTAACACACTCGTAAAATATGTTAAGTGAAGATAAATTGGTATTTACGCACTAAAGCGTAAATTGTACTCGGAACATAGATATATCTTTGTACCAAGCCAAGTAACAAAAAAAACCTTATCAAAGATAGCCATAGTAAGTCATTGTTAGTTAAAGTTAAAGTGAGTAAAAGATTTTTTTTTTTGTATTTTGAGTTTAATAAATATTTTTAAAGCCATTCATCTTCTAATATTAAGAACTGTTATTTGTATAACACCATAGAAATATATTAATAATTTTACGTTCCTTATGCCTTTTGATTTACCTACGAAACACATTGGAAAAATTCCAATTACATAAATATAAGTTTAACATGATTCATTCAGCAATCATAATAATGTAACGCAAAACGGCAATTCCGTAAAGAAAACATATTTTCATGCTGGAACTTGTATTTCAGTCTATGGTACAATGTAATAAAGACTAATACTTTTTCCGATATGTTAAATACAATTTTATTTAAATATTTTAATAAGATAGAACTGTCAGGAGTTAGAAAAAGAAAAAAAAATCAAGCAATTCATATTCCTTTGTCCTTTTTATGTAATAAAATGACATGTAACCGACTTGTACTGTATTCGTTTAGCTTCGGCATGCAATTCGTTCGTTTTAATTGGCAACTCTACAAAAGCTTCGTTTAAATTCTCTTTGGTATTGTCAAAGTCCAGCGGTTGGAATATTGTTAGCTCTTACCATATAGACAGACAGTTTGTTAACATAAGTTACCAAAGAATCAATACATACTGATTCTTATGTTGCGAGTATATACAGAAAATATTAAGTCATCTATAAAACGATAAACACGCCCTTTTAAGAAACAAATCGCACAAACCTTTGAATGTCTTGACTCTGGAATACAAATAAATTTATACGACGACAAAAAATATTGTAAGCCTAATACGCCGTCTCAAGTAGGGGCACAAATTTTTAATTGGAAAAGTGATTGTGAGGCGATATCGTAGTGTCGATAAGAATTTCTTTTTATTTTATGTATATATAAAATGTTGGTTTAAAATTAAGCTTAAAATGGCCTCAAATTGAAAAACATTACTAGAAGTAAAATACTCTATAATTTATAATTTATTTTCCTAGTAATATTTTTTATATATATCCAAAGTTAAGGATAATTTAAGTTTCATATATTTTTCATTCATATTTCTGTTGAGGCACTAAAAATAAATTTCTAAATAAGGAAAGTAAATTAGTTGAAAAATCAGGCGAGAATGGAAGTAATAAATATCCGTGTAAAATATACGGTTATTTCGGAAAAGCGAGAATCAAAGATATCTGTCGATCGAGATAATGAAAGATGTCTGTCTATCGACAATTCCACTTATATTATGTCGACTAAAAAAAAATTTGCAGATAATTTTAAATAAACGGATTTGAGTATTGAATTAAAATTATATTAATGAAAATATAATATATGTTTCTTTAATACTATTTTATTGAATAATATATATATTTTTTGTTTGTAATCATTTAAATTGAAGTAAATTTTTATGATAATACGCATTTTTTATCACTTTATAATTACTTAATCCCGACGTTTCAACTCCTATACAGCAACCGTGATCACAGGCAGACGATATGAAAAATATTTTCCTGGTAACTAAAAATATTATCATAGATATAAATTTTCCTTTATTATAAAATAATGACGTTTTTAATATTTAACTGTTTTGTGTAAAATATTTACATTAAATATTTAAAATTTAAAAAGTTGTTTTAAATTATTTTCTTCTTCTGCGTAAAGTCAGTAACTAAATAGTTACTGACTTTACGCAAAAGTAAAAGTTTACTAAAGTAACATTTAAAATGTATTTATATAATCCTAATATTCAATATTTACAATACATTGCAATATTACATGGATTACTATATTTGAAGATATTAAAAGGAAATTATGTACTTTATTTTACTTTTTCCCAGAAAATTGATTTTGATTAGTGGCATTAGCTTCATATAGCTCTTATATTGTCACACTTTCATGAAAAGTAGCGCTGTCTATATACAGAGGTATATTTATAGTATTGAAATCTTAAAATTTCTTATTAATCGATCAAGAAATATATTAACTGAACTATATTTTCTGAAAGATAACTAAATTAAAAAAAACGAAGAGAAAATAATTATCACTTCAATATTAAAATACGTTTCTGAATATCGCATATACTTTGGCAAAAATTTTAACGGTTGATTATAGAAAAAAATATCATCCTAAATTATTTCTGGATTATTAGGAATAATTAAATATTGAAATGAAAAAAAAAACCACCAACGTTTTAAAACAATTTTTCATTATTACTTTGTTTCATCGGACGGAAGAAAGTCTTCCAATTAATTTGAAAGGATCGCTCAAGAAGATGTTCAAAAAATAACACGGGATCGTAGGTTCTAAATCAGAGTTGAAAGGAGAGTAATAAATTACCTTGAAATATTAACTTTCTTTGGTAAATGGGAGGAAACTGGATTTTATTGCGTCCTTCTGAAATTATGTTCGTTTTCTCAGTTATATAAGACGATGCATGTAAGTCGGTGGCCTACCAGTTTTTAGGATACTTCATACTAAGTGTACGTTAGGTCTTACTGTCACATAGTTTCAGTCGTCCCCACCTCGAAGAGAACTTTGCCCTCCCTTGTTCATGGTGACTAAATGTATTACAGGTATGCGCAGATTGTGTGTGTGAATATTAATGGTAAATTAATCAAGGGCTAACTTTGCGTATCTTGTGAAATTCTTTTGCCGTAATAATGACATCTGTCCCGATCTTCCTGCTTATACACATCCTCGTGATATCTCAAACAAAATTTCTCACAATTATGTCCATACTTAATTCACAAAGTTCTTCCACCAATTTCACTGTCGACATTAAAAAACAACCTCTTAACAATTTCCATGACCCAGGTGTCTTTACTGCAACAAAAAGTACCAAATATTTTTTTAACTCTTTCTAGCTACGTGACTTCAGATCGTTTTTTTGGCAACGGACTTCTGATAGTGGTATCTCCGGTTTTATCTCTCTTTTTATCTGGTTGTACTCATATATATTAAAGAATAAGCCAACTGTCGAGTAAACTAAACCGTCTGCTACACTATACTATAAACAGCTGAACAGCACGAAGTTTTTAAATAACGATAGTACTTTTCAACTTTTCAACTACACTTGCAATAACTAGCTTTTAAATATCTTTAATGTTTAAGCCACAAGGAGAATCTTTATTATTAAAGATAGTATAAAGATTAATTAATTATGTATCTTAATTAGAAGGTAATGGAAATAAATAGATATGTCGCAAAATATATGCAGTATTTTTTTTACTTTTAAAAGTATAATCATTTCGACAGTAACAAGATAATTCCGTTAATCTAAAGACAATTACGCTTGGCTTAATTGACCCAATGTAACATTGAAATATACATTTATAAATGTTAAATTTCTTTATTACTTAAGATTTTTAGTGGCCGTTATATTAAAAAATAAATTTGTGCCATAAGATAGACTGTTATTAAATGTAAGCTTCTTTTTTTGCAACTATCGATAAAATTAGGGTGAGTGTGAACCGGCGTCACTGTCCTGGTAATTATTTCCACATCATTGACGCCGGGTTAAGCTCATTCGCAAAACCAATGAGATAATGTCCGATTAAGTCGCATCCGAACAATTCACACAATTAAATAATATTTTTAACTAATGTATCGAATATCAGGGTAGGATTTTAGTAAAAATAACTAAATTAATATTTACATAATGTAAGCGTAGTTTTTTGATCCAATAAAATTGATTCATTTCGTATGATTGTTTATAATTTATTTTTTATGCATAATTTAACTTTATTTAAATGGAACAATCACAAATGTTTACGAAATAAGCTTACATTAAGTTTTCATTTTGAAAACGTCTGATTCGTAGGTAGAAGTTAAACTCGTTGAATTTAAACATTATGTAAATGAAGTGCTGAGCTTGCACTGTCCAGCTTAACTAGATCGTTAGGTTGCTGATTTTGATGGAAGTTGTTTCAAAAATAGTGTTATGTGATTTATATAATGTTAATATTGGTAATCTAATGAAACGTTTACTGAATAATTAATTTGTATTAATATGTTTTAATATGCGATTCTATAGTCGAGCAAATGTTAGGATTCTTAATCTATAAAGTTTTCTATTTATGATCAGTGAAAAGACAAATGAAGAGTGTAATGTTAACTGAACTTTACTAGCATATTGAGAAAGCTTTGTACAAAAATATACTAATAATTTAAATTTATATAAAACCCTTTGTAAAAAACATGTTATTATTATAATGCACTGAAATAAATGAGATAAGTTATACCATAAAACTTATAAATAATACATATGCATGTTACGAAATTTAGTTTTAAAAACAAGTATTTACTTGTTTTTAAAATTTAAGAAATGAGATAGCACATATGAAAGTTGTTAATTTATTTGTTTTCCTAGATAAATAATTCTACCTTCTGTTACAAAGCACGTAAGTTAAATACTATCGTTTTCAAAAGGTAGGATTGTTTTAAATACAATTATAGTTTGGTCTTTGTTGTTATCACTGGACATCTTTTTTGTGTTATTCTTAGCATGTCTTTTCATTTGATACCTATATTATAGCACAATTTCAATATAAAGTCATGTTAGATTAAGAATTATGTCACAAATTTCTCTACGTATTCTCATCCAAACTAAGTGTGTATACAATTTATCAGTTCAACTCGTTGATTATCAAGATTTTATCCGGACAGATACCTACACACACAGGTAAATACATTCTCATACATACATACGATGCAAGTTAATCAAACATTATAGAAATAATTGTGGATAGCAGAGAAATTTTAAACCTACTGGCATTATTATTACATGTGTACAATTAAATACTAAGAGAAAAGCGTCTTTGGACTACCGTCTAAAACTATTCAAGGTTAGTTATATCTTGCAACAGCTTAATCAAAGTAAAAGACTGGATTGTATTCACTTTGATTTGATTTCTGTTTGCTTTATGTTGATTTGATTTTCTCTTTAGATTTAAATTAAATTTAAATAACATGATGCAACAAATGATTGTTATTTACGGTAGCCACGGACGGAAGGCTGAAGGCTTTCTTATTTATATAAAACTTAAATTTTGCTTATTAAACTTAACATTACAAATGTTTAATCTACTTGCTGTATTTCTATAATTTATTGTTTAGAAAAAAAATATTATACGGAATATACAATTAAATTTGGAATTCAGTATTTGTTGTTTCGAGGAAAAACTGCTTTGGCTTATTTCCTAGAGTATTGTGTGAATTTTTTTAATAAAAATCTTATATTTTATTTGGTGCTCTCGATAATCTTGTATTTGGTGGTTTTGGATTGAGGGAAATTTCAAAAGGTCAACTATATTTCCGGAGTGTATAAATACTATGGGTGGCATTTTGTGGGCTATCAACAAATATATTATATAATTCATATAATCCATAATATGATTCATAATGAATAGTACTGTAAAACAGTTTGTAAGGTTAAAATAAAATCTTATTAATTTATCATTGTCGTTATTGAAATTTAGTAATAAATTAAAACGCCCCCAGTTTTCAGTTACATTATATGTATATATTAGTTACTTTTCCCGAAAAAGCATGATAAAACTATAAAAGTGGAAAGGAATTAATATCACCTTTAATACGAAAATATCTAAGAATAGTCGAGTTTGGACATGTTATTATTAGAATAAAAAATACGGAACGAATTTTATAGCACCCTATATTAATGGAGGTTGTATTTTACATTCAAATATTGTGTTATATGCGTGTTAAAGAGATCAAAGCTAAGCCATAAAATGCGAGTCTTGGGACGATTCTGGGAAGCCACCAGTATATATTGCCGTAAAGGAAATGGATTAACGTCTGCTAGACGTTAGATTCAATCTACTTGACATAGATTAACTGATTAGAACGAGATCTATCTTCGTTTCAATTGGTTTACGCAAACTGGTGCTTTATTTAGGAAAATATACAATTGTATAAAATCAGGACTGCATTTTATTAATTACTATATAGGAAATGTTATATTTTATAAAAAGAACATTATTAATAATTTAACATAGCTTCAATATGAATTTAAAAATTTTTCGTTAATAATTAATATCTTTTATTATGAAAAATATCACGTTATTCCTTGACTGGACGACTTTAAAATGGTTCTATATAATGAAAAGGGTTAAAAGTTTCTGATTTAATCATAACTATAATTTTTATTTAAACGGTTCGCTATTAAAACGTTTTTCACAATGTATTATCATTTAACAAAAGTTTTCATGTATTATAAATGAATACCACATGGAACAGGAAAAAAGAAGTGAAATTATTTTTATTCTCTTTTTAGTTCAAATTAAAAGGGCTTCTTAATGGCAGTTAAATTTAATGCTTCTAAAATCTTGTGTGAATCAAAAATTTAAATGTATTCACAAACACCAACTTATTTGTTGGTATTAACTTAGTAAGTATTGCTTCGGTTTAACTTATTTATCAATATTATTTGGCCATGTTCCAATTTAAAGGAGAAAAATGTTATTTGAATTTAATATTTGAATTCCGAAAATGTATTCGAGGTAATTGAAAACTAATCTAGAAACTGGCAATGTTAAAGTTATTTTTATGAATATATAATTCATCAAATTTTATGAAAAAAAATAATTAGTTTCTGCATGAGAAATAATCACTTCATGAACTTATTAATGTTCTAATGTCGAAATATGTCTGAAATTTTTTTGAACGTACATATAAGACCCAAAAAATTACAATAATAGTTCTGATTTGTGAAGAAATAATAAGTCACATAAATAATAAATGATCGAATTGATAAAAGAAATGTCATTTACAAACAAAGCCTTTGCTTCAAAGTGTAGCTGAAAATAATTTAGGGCATCTATTGAATATGATGTTGGCCCAATAAAATTGATATCAGCAGACAAATCTACATTTATGTAAAACAATTCAGTACTAGCACATTAGTAATAAAATATTTTTTATTAAAAATACTCAAGTACTTAATTTATCAAGTAATATCTCACACCGGCAAATAACTCGTAAATTTTATCAACATTTTTATATGATAACATAGTCTGCACTGATATAATTTTTCAATTTGGCTTCATATTAAATAGGATAATAAAAAAAAATAATTTGAATCAAACATTTTTAATTTAATTTCCTCTCAGAATATGAATTCAATATCGGAATCATAATAATAACCTTCTTGGATTTATGAAGATACAATGGATGTAATGAATTTTGGAATGTAATTTAAAATAAACTGACGGATACGTCAGCTGTTTGCATGTTGGGTTTACATTTACTTTATTCCTCATACGCCACGTTTTATTTCAGTATTTGATAAAATATTCATTCGGGTGAGCTTTGAAATGGAATTACAATTTGCAAATTGGACTTTCTGTATACGTTGT
>DVQP01002637.1:0-12178 GCA_018231745.1 Danaus eresimus
CAACCCGGTCACACGAGGTGAAGGCACTAGCTCAAGGACTAGTCATGTATAGAAGTGACTTTATACATAATTTAAAGGTAATTTTTCATATAACCGACCTATAGTGAACTCTGTTTGTTTTCTATTTATATGTAGTTAAAAAGCACATTTAACTAATTTCCAAGATCTGTTGTTGGACAGAACACAGAATTTTTCTTTTCGAATAACAGTTTATCTATATATTTATTTAAAACAATACATAAAACATGTCACATGTTTTTTATTCTGAGTCTTTGGCATACAAGTATGTTCACCTTAAGCCTTTAAAGTAGGCCGTAGACTGCATATAATAGTCTTTATATATACCTCATTGATAGAGTTGGGCTGGTTGTGTGCTGCAAGGAGAGGTTCAGCGAGTGTTGCGAGGTCAGTGAGCAGTGACCGCGCGGAGGTCGGATGCCGCGCCGCACCGCCAGCTGTTCCCGCCGCCCGCAGACTTGATAAGAACGCCTCGCATGCTTCCAAAGCACTACCACTCACCGCTTCGTTCCAACTAATTTACGACACGTGCCAGCGACGTAGTACGCGTAGACGTGGAGAAATACAAAATAATAATGAGATCTAAGATTTTCGAGTCATTTAAATAAAACTATATATTTCGGTTTTACTACGCGATTTTTTATTACTTTATAACTAGTTAATCCCGACGTTTTGGCTACTTTTCAGCAACACTCACATCTCGTCACACTTCAGACACTCACATCTCTTCTGTCCGTGATCACGGTTGCTGTAAACTTACCGAAAGTCGGGATTATGTAGTTTTAAAGTAATAAAAAATCGCGTAGTAAATCCGAAATATATTAGTTTTAATACAAAAGAATAAGAAATTTAGCCTAATCTAATCTCTATTACAACAGCTATCTTCCAGTGAAAGTCTCGTATATATTGGTCCGGTTGTTTTAGAAAACACAAAACGAAAGCATCAGCTCGATAAGAAAAATTAAAAAGTTTATATATTATATGTGCATTTAGTAGAGTGGATATATTGATCAGGAAATAGGCTTTTTAATAGTATATTTATTTGTATACACAAGTATTAAGATTAATGTAGAATTCTCGGAGATCCTGATAAAATCTGAATAATATATAGATTTTATCAAACTGTTATTGTATGTCCCCACAAGAACAACAGATCATATGTTATTACAATACAACAAATTCATTATTTTGATGTTAACAAATAATCATTTCACTACTTTTTGGGTAAAAGAGCAAAAAAATTTGTAGACAAATAAAATGACAACTATGGTGTTGATAATAACGGTAGGATTAATCACATACGTGCAAAGCAATCGCACAGCGGTATACAAGGCGCGGCACAGCGGAGCACGTTCTGGTAGTGTTGTTGTACTTTCCAATGTATCCTCACTAAGCGCCAGCCAATTACTGGCGCATGACGCAGCCGATGTCCACAGTTGGATGGAAGCTTCACTTGGAGGTGAATTAGTGTAGTCGCTGTATCATAATGATTCTTCTTTCAATTACAACTGATAGACACTTTGCATCACTGTACAAATTAACAGATACCACTCACTTGAAGACATCTTGTAAATATCTCAGCATATCGTCAAGGACCATACTGCAAGCCTGATTTAAAGCAGCTCTGTTTCTCGCCCGAAGAGCAGTCCCCATAGTCATACTATTAAACTGAGAATAAAAAGAAAAATATTATACTGGACATTTATAATTAAACATTTATACTATAAGCTTACTTCTTCTGGTATCACAGTGAGTACTTCAAGGAGTAATGAAGTTGTTGCAGTAGTTGACAATGGCCTTAATATATCTGCTATGTCTGTAGAGCCTTGTTGTAGGATAAAAGCTGCTAGCTGAAATATAAAAAAATATATACTAAATTTTTACTGTGATACTGTATATTTATTCTGTAAATATAAGTATTTACTCACACTTATACATAATCTGTTGGTTACTATTTTTGGACCATTAGAATAAGCCATCATAGCTTGTAATAGTTTTTCTTTTAGTTCAGTGTAACTTTCTTCTGGCACTTCATTCCAACATCGAAGAATTTTTGTATGTAGTGTGGTGGCAGCATAAAATTGTACTTCTGTACCCTACATATGTTTAATACAAGGAAAAATTTAATGTTTATACTTGAATATAAAGAAAATTTAAATTTCATGAGGACACTTTAATCTATCTAATTAGATACACATTTAAGATGTTAAAAACATTTAATATTGATTACCTTGTTAGATTGGAGCAGCTCCCAAACAAAGTTCCAGGCTTCAGGAACTCGTTGGGCTGCTGAGAGCCAAGTATGAGCTTTAGATCTATCTTCATCGTTTCCATTATAAAATACAGTCACTGCATATTCCAAATTGTGAGCTGTATACTCCATTTGTGATGTTATACAAAATAAAACTTAATGCATTATCGGTATTTATACAAGTGACCGGTTTTCTAGAATATCCTATAGATATTTCATTATAAATTAATACAGAAAATATCACAGAAAAAGAAGTTATATGCGAAATCCGCAAATTTGACTTAGCACCTTAAATGTGTTTGCGATCTGTCAGATTTTAGTAATCATTAACGTCAATGAAAGTTCAGCAGGTAGGTTCCCATAAAAATTTGCGATATCAATCAAAATTATTTAGATAACTGTCAACCTTTTAGAAAATAACTTATATACTACTTAATAGATTTTCGTTGTTATATTTGTCTTCTGATGGATTTATTGAACATTAAATTTAATATTATATATATTAGATATTAATACGTAGAGAAATCAGTCAATTACACTCCTCACGGTAGCGAATAGAATTACCCTTGCTATCACATATGCTTGATTCTATAAACTTAATACTTATATTCATTAAAGTAAGTTGTATTATTTAATGCATTCATAGATATTTATTTTTAGTAGCCTCCATTATACAAAAAATATAATTGTATAATTTCTTTTTTAGTTCGTAGTCTGTGGTTAAAGTTTGACGTACGGCAGCAAATGCGAGTTGTTTGTCATTTGAATAACATAAAACAGTCAATTGTTCATTATTTTGCGTAAAAGTTAAAATAAAGACATTACAATGAAAATTGAAGAAGTTAAAAGCACTGCGAAAACGCAAAGAATATCTGCACACACCCATATAAAAGGTCTAGGTCTGGATGAGAATGGAGTACCAATTCAAATGGCAGCCGGTCTCGTGGGCCAAGAATCAGCGCGAGAGGTAATATAATAACAACGTGTTTTGTTACTAATTATTTATAGAAGTTAAAACATTCTAGAAGTATAATTTATGATCCTTTTTTAAATGATAAATAGTTGTTATTGATCAAACTTTAAGGTTAGTTTATGTCGTTACCATGGAGTTTTTAATGATGTAATAAAGTATTTTATTATAGCTCAATTAATTATAGTGTTTACTAATACTATTAATGAAGAGAACAAAATTTGTAAATTTTTTTTACAATATGAACTCAAAATTATTTAGGCTGCAGGGATAGTAGTGGATATGATAAGGAGCAAGAAAATGGCGGGACGTGCGTTATTACTAGCCGGACCCCCTGGAACTGGTAAAACAGCAATTGCATTAGCTATAGCACAGGAACTTGGTAACAAAGTAAGATAAAATTAATAGTCTTATTGCAATATTGAAACTCACTATTATTTTGATGTTGTATATTTATAATTTTATTGTAGGTACCATTTTGTCCAATGGTAGGAAGTGAAGTATACAGTACCGAGATAAAAAAGACAGAAGTATTAATGGAAAACTTCCGTCGAGCTATTGGTCTACGAATCAGAGAAACAAAAGAGGTGTATGAGGGAGAAGTTACTGAACTGACTCCTGTAGAAACTGAAAATCCTGCTGGGGGTACTTATATCTTGATAAAATTTATTGAACAATTATTTTTTATAAGCACATCCAAATAAATTGTTTTATTTTAGGCTATGGCAAAACTGTTTCCCATGTGATAATTGGACTTAAGACTGCTAAAGGTACAAAAAACTTGAAGCTTGACCCCACAATATATGAGTCGCTACAAAAGGAGAAGGTGGAAGTTGGGGATGTTATTTATATAGAGGCAAATTCTGGAGCTGTGAAAAGACAGGGAAGAAGTGATACTTTTGCTACTGAATTTGATCTAGAGGTTAGTTGTATAATTATCTATTGATATTCAAATAATCTTCCTTATTTATTATATTTCATAAAAAGAATAGAAAATTATGTTACCTCTTTTTTTTTTAATTTTTCAGGCTGAAGAGTATGTTCCCTTACCAAAAGGTGATGTGCATAAAAAGAAAGAAGTGGTCCAGGATGTGACTCTTCATGACTTAGATTGTGCAAATGCTAGGCCACAGGGAGGCCATGATATAATGTCTATGATGGGACAACTGATGAAGCCCAAGAAAACTGAAATTACTGGTATGCTTGTAAAATACATATATTGATCATTACAGAAAAAGTACATATTGAATTACTTTTATATCATTGTCTAACTTTACATCTATTTCAATTGCAGCATATTTATATTTTCATAGTTTTTGTGAATGTATTCAAAGACTAAAACTACTTTTTTCAGAACATATGATAATTAAAAGTGTAATTTTGTAGACTATTAAGTTATATTTTTATATTTTATTTTACAGATAAGCTTAGGAAAGAAATAAACAAAGTAGTAAATAAATATATTGACCAAGGTATAGCAGAATTAGTGCCTGGGGTTTTATTTATAGATGAGGTAACATTTGTGTTAAATATTTTATGTATTACATAAAACAAAAATATTTATTTAAAAGAATTGTAAGTTTTGATTGACATATAAGGATAGGCTGTATGAATTGTGACAAATTGTTGTTTGTAGAAAATAGTAAAAAAATAAAATAGTTTATATATGTATGATAATAATCTATGTAATGACTGTAATTTGACCATCAATATGGTCTTGAGTTTGAAGTTTCTGATATGCTTATTGAGCTCGTAATCTAGAGGTATAGTATCATAATAGAGATGTAAAATTGTTTAAATTAATTTCAATATCTTTTTAAGGTTCATATGCTAGATATAGAAACATTTACCTACCTTCACCGTGCCTTAGAATCAGCAATTGCTCCCATAGTTATATTTGCTACCAACAGAGGTCGTTGTCAAATAAGGTTGGTATAGAATGTAAATAAATCACTGCCTATTTGTGTTCTTATAAACTGGGTTTTGTAAGTTAATATTTCTTTTTTGCAGAGGAACTGAAGATGTAATCTCTCCACATGGTATTCCATTGGATCTTTTAGATAGACTGTTGATTATCCGCACCCTCCCTTACAATAAATCTGAACTTTTACAGGTATATGTCTCTTTTTATACATATTTTTATTTATGTGTTTCCATAATTAAACATTAAAATCAATGTGATTTCTACAGATATTGAAGCTTCGTGCCAATACAGAGGGTATATCTATAGATGATGAAGCTTTGACAGCTCTCTCTGAAGTTGGTGCCAACAGCACTCTCAGGTTGGTTCAGTTTTAAATTTCTATCAATTTGAACAGATTAATTTCTTCTCAGAGGCAATAGTAACTGTTATATTCAATAGCTATCTCAACTTGTTTGCGTTTAGTATAAATGTGTAGTTAAATAAAATAAATTTTTGGACTGATGTTAATAGTTGCGATTTTAGATAGGTCTAGTTGTCTGCTTAAGTAATTTAATTAAGAGTTTTTCTGCTTTAAGTGTTAGAAAATTTGCTTAGTGTAAACCCACTTAGCTACATAAAGGCTTCTAGTACACATTACTAAGATTATATATATACAATTTATATACCTATGCTGATGATTGGGTCAATAATAATCTAATTTATTTCTCTTTTCAGTAGTAAGTTCAAAGGAAGAATGTGTTTGATAGTTGATATTTAATATATTTCAGGTATGCTGCCCAACTACTGACACCTTCATGGCTGGCGGCCCGTGCAGAGGGCGCCACTCGTATCGCTCCTTCCCACGTCCGTTCAGTGCATGCTTTGTTCCTCGACGCCAAGTCTTCTGCACGCATCCTCACACAACACTCGGACAAATATATGAAGTAACAAACTCTTAGCTTCTGTTTGAGCAGCAAGGATAACTTCTGTTAAAACCGGATCCGTTGACAAATTAGTTAATAATTCAGAACCCACCCATTTTCCAATGTATATTTTATAGACCAATAAATATATAAATATATTCTTTATACATACAGCAGTCCAAATTGATGATGCTAAAAGTTACTTATGGATTTGTTTTGCATATGATTATATAGTAAAGAAGGATCTGTATAGTGAGAGGCATGTGAGAGCGAGGAATATTATAATACATTTGAAATTCGTATCAAAATTCGTGTAATCTAATTCTGCTTTTAATTTTTCTAACACATATAACTACTTGTATGTAGATTATATATTTTATTTTTTGGAGAAATAAACAGATTGTTTATCTCAAACCTAAACAGATTTGTTATCATTGTAATCATGAATATTATTTGTCGAGAAATGTTATGAAAGTTGAATTGTCAAATCTATATGTGATATTTACTAACATTTTGACATAGAGCAATAAACCAATGTGATGTCAGTAATTTATTCCATTTTATAAAACAAATACAGAAAAAAAAAACTAAAAAGCTGCATTATAAATGAATTTGCCCTTCATGGGATTATTTTGTGTGCATGTTTTGAAGAACTGCATCATTTCTTTGAGTAATTGTTAGAATTTAGAGTTATTGGTTGAGTTAATTTAAGTTAATAATCACAATGCACTTCGGAACATTAGCCTCTTGTTTGTGTTTATGTATGATAGAATTTTTGTTTAGTGATATAGAAATTGGTTTAGTTTTTGTCAACATTTAGTTTTATACTTTAAAAAAATATTCCCGAGGAATATTGTATAAGAACACAAATAAATTTGTTTAATAAATAACATTTTATTAAAAATGAGATGTTTCTTATTCTACACTTAACAACTAAACATGTATATACACAGATACAAGAGATTTAAAAGACGTTCTTCACTTTTCTAGAAAGAGTTTTATAGTTAATGATTCTTAAATAACAAGTTTCAAACATGAAATTAAGAAAAGCTATGTGCTGTTATGAAACCATTAAAATTTTACATTAAACAAATGTGGATATGATTAGTTTTTAGTCATCTTTGTGCTTCTTGTTTTCTTGCACCATGTCAAGACCTTGTGAAAGTTGGATATTTTTGACAGTAGTTGTCAAAGCGCCGTTGATGTCGGTTGAAGTTGGCGGAGTGAAGGTCGGTAGATCCACTCTGAGCGCTGAAGGCTCCTCCGTATGTCTGTACAGCGCCTCGAACTGCATTTCTTCAGGGAACGAATGGGATTTAATTTTTCTTTCATCCCTCGCGTTACTTGGATAGACGATCACTATTTTCTTGCCGTCGCTTCGTAAAGCCACAGGTGGCAGGGCTGTACTAGTTGAAGCTTGCGGTCCTTGTACAACTTTTAACGCTTCAGATGGCGCCATTAATAACGGCACACCTGGTGTTGTCGTCGGCTTGGTCGTTGTTGATGTGGTTGTAGATATAACGACAGGTATGTCAGGGTCTTCAGGGGTCTCAACTTCACGTCTTTCACCGGGAGGACCCATAGAACGGAGAGTTTCTATTTTCATTTCTAATGTCGGAGTAGGGACAGGCACTGAACTAGTTACATTGGCGTCATCTGTTGGAATAAACCTCGCTGTAGTCTTTGGAACTTCTCGTGAACCAAATAAAGGAAGACGGGGTGCATACGCTGAAACCAACGGTAATAGCGTATCTCTAGCATAACGTTCGGCTCTGGAAATGAATGAAGCTAAGCGTGCTGGCAGAAATTGTACGGCAAAACTGGTTTCTTCTTTATCCGTTTTTGCATCCCATGTGTCTTCATTGGAGGGTGTCGTTGATATATCATAGTTTTTCGGTTTCCGAGAGGGCAGTTGTGTAGTAGGTCGGGGTGGATGTGTCGCGCGCAGTATTGGTTCTGATATTTCTTGAATATTATCGGCCCTTTGTCTTGCAGTCTTACGAGGTCGAGGTCTGAGTACAGGCTCGGCTATTTCAATAAGCCCACTCGGAGCCGTTTTTGTATTTGTCATACCAAAAGCTCTTCCACTTTCTGCAGTTTCTTCCCAATCATAAGCGTCTCCAATCAAGTATGTTCTTTGTGGTGTATCTTCGGGAAGTTCATTGTCACGTGGATCAACAACGGCTGTATTTGTAGTATTTTCTTGATCGTTAGCGGCTATTGTTGTATTTTCCATCTGAATAATAATAAAAAACCGTAATTTTAGACGAAACAGAAGTAAAATAATTACAATGATGATAATTGATCAAATCCATACCTGAATTTGGCAATCTCCCGGATAAAGCGGCATTTGTACTGTTTCATCAGATGATAATCGCAGGTTTTTGCAAAAGGATGAACTGCAAAACAAGTAGTTGATTTTTAATAAATCAGCACTTATCACGACGTTGACTGAAATAAATGACAAAATTTTTTATTCTTAATGAATGTAAATATGATGAATATACTAACGTTTTTCCAAAGCTGTCTGTGATGAGTAGCTTATGTAGTCTGAGAGATCGTGCAGCGGCGCTGAGCCAGCCATTGTAAGCCGCATAATGCAGCGAAGCTCGTAGCGGCACTCCTAGAGCAGGATGTGGCACTAACACTCGTCCGAACTGTACACCACTCCCTTCCGACTTGATTGTACGTCTAACGGCATAGCAGACAATTGGTGACATTATTTAATTCAAAGCATGCAACAGTTAGTGGTGTAAGTAACTTTTTTAAAAATTAAATTAAGTTAGTTCAGTTAATGTTTGTTGTGCCTTACTTCGTCATGGGAAAAGACTCGTTCAGCCCCGAATCTCCATGCAAGGTGAGCGTGATCCGACCGAAGTTGGGTTTTTCGCCTATTTCGCTTCCACCCCATAACGTGACGTGATATTGGTGTGCTGTTAATATATGAAGATATTTTCAAAATGTTCTTTGTAAGATGTCATGTATAAAAAATTAATTAGATATACCGCAAAATGGCTCCTCTTCTCTAGTAAGAAGGTATAACTGCCCTCTTCCAAGAGATCTGTCTGCATAATAGCCCATGTTTCCACAACGTCGATCGCTATCACAAGGAAAACATCGACCCTAAAAAAGAATAAAACTGAATGTAAGAACATATGATGTAGGGACGCAGTAAGTACATACTAACTACGAAAAGTTAATTAACTATATTATTATACAATATGAAATCAAAGCGTAGTAAAAAGATAGTTGATAGAAACATTTCTGTTTTGTTTCGAAGCGGCACATGTTCTATGATCAAACTGCAGGGTCAAATACATAGAACAATGTATTAAATTAGTGTTTTAAATCTGTTTTTTATTTACCTCCATAAATGTATCATAATCAGAACAGGGGAAAGCAGGGAAATGGCATTTTGGGGAAACGGAATCCGTGAAGAATTTATAAGCGCGGCGATGATTACACAACGATCTGCCTTCGACGGATGCGCTCGCCCACGGTAACACCAAATCAGACACTGCTCCCACGAATCTGTAATATTATTTTATTAACCATTTTAATAAAGAAATATAAACTATACATTCAAATATATTGAATTTGTTTAACTGATTTAAAGAAAAGTTTCTCCACCCGAGCACCAGTTATGTATTAATTTTGATAAATCAGAATTCTTTTTAAAAATTACGGTGGTATGAATAATCAAACAATTTCTTTAAAGTAGGGCAAATGATTCATGACTTTTTTCGATACAAGGGAAAGTCGAAGGGGTATCTGAAGCTCCCCACGATGGTCCCGGATTTACCCATTAAGACCCAACGGTTGCTCTCATCGTTTGAGTAGAGTTCTACAGGGTCGCTAAGAAACCCGAGCATGAATTCTTTTAAAACATGAGTTTTTGTTTGATGACCAGCTAAGTGTTTATATCTTACAAATTAGAACATCCATGTTGCACCCGTCCTCCGTTGGGGTAAAAGTCCACGTGCCCTAAAGGCTGCGCAGCTCCCAAACCGCCCAGGATCAAGGTCTCTCCGTTAGAGTGTATAACGTCCACAAATTTAGCATCGGATTGGTCTAGACGAGCGCGAGGGTCTTGAAACTCGAATAAAGGTCCGGCAGGATCAAGGCCTGAAACGTTTATTAGTAGTTATTTTCTTTTTTGTTCTGCACTGGCAGTTAGTTTTTGCTTTATTAGTAATTTTAATAAGATGTACGTTTAAGTTGGATACTGTAGGTTTCATGTCTCAACTTACCAATTTTTACGTAATATATAAATGTAATATGTTAAATATACCTGTAATTCGGCTGATATTTTTTAGTTCCGATCCAGCGAAACCGGCCACATGAGCTCCCAAACTAAATCCTATAAGATGAATATCTTCAAATCGTAGATCTATGTGTTGAGCCAAACCTGTAATTTTTTTTATTATGTAGACAAATTTTAATATTAGACTGACAGACCTATTAATAATTACAAACCTTGTAATAACATTGCTAGTTGTTTACCGACCAGTCGAGTGTTCGCTGCCGCTCTTAGGTAGTTTGGCATAGACGCACCTCCCTCCCAGTCGACGCAAATTACATTGCACTCCTCCTTAAAGGCGATTAAATATTTGTTAAAATTGTAATATTGAACGGAGTGAAGAATTAGTGTTCTTATAATGATTCTTTGGAAATTATGCCGGACAAAATTTTGGATTATGTAGGTCCTTCAACTATTGACTAAATGAAACTAATCTTAGAACTTACAACAGCCATCAAAGCAGATCTCATCTCGTACACCCATACGTTGTCGCAATTGGACCCGAATCCGTGGACAATGACGCGCGTGGGACGTGATGTATCAAACGCACGCGCTGCCCAGTTCCAGGCGGCAGACATGTTGCTAGCTGACACAGCTATTAACGGCTGGTCTCCTCTGAAGGATAATTAATATTAAATGTTATTTATACCTTTGATAGTATATTCTTCAGAATGTCAAATGTCCTACTTAAACAAAATTTTATGTTTTACAGCATGACAAATTGGTTTAATAGTAAAGTCCTTGCTTCCAATTTACTGCTCATAATGCAAAAGATAGCTTCTAAAGTGACTTCACCGAGAAACAAATTTATAAAACGATTTAAATTGCTTCCTTCAGACAATGAATCGTATTAAATTTCAGATGATAACTAATCTTACAAGACTCTAGTCTTAACGAAGATTTAAACTTAATATAATTATCGAGGTAACAGTTGTCAGAAACACTTACCTGCTTATTGTAGAGTACAACAGAAAATGTGTGCCAACTTCCTGTGGTGGACTGGGCAATGTTTCTAAATAAGCAAAAGGACCTGCATCTTCAAAGCAACCGAATTCACCATAACACACACTGCCTTGAGATCGTTTTATTCTGAGAATTACACAAAAATTATTAAGCGATCGTAAAAGCCTGGTCCCTTGTTCATTTATATTTGTTTTTTCGATAACATGAAAGCTTTATAGAAATAGATATGACTATGTGGCGACAGTATAAAATAAGGTCTTGGAAGGCACTCGACTATAAATCCAAAAAAATGTTATTTGGGTTAATGTATTTATAAAACTCGCTTATAAACTTTAAAATATTTAATATACATTAATTCGTAATTACAAAAGGTCCGAAAAGTATAGTAAAATAGGCTGGAAGTTACAATGTGTAGATTATTATGTATAGACAAGTAACACGTTTGTATTTAATGAAACGAGTTTTCTTTTATAGAATTATAATAATTATATAATATGCATTTGCTCATAAGTGAAAGTATTTTGTATATAAACAATATTTATTAAGCAGTCAAGGGTTTTACTTATGAAAGTTTTTTATTTTATTTAATATAACTTTATATTTAACTAACTTATGACAACGGCTTCGAGCGTAGGTTTTCAGAATTATGTACAGAAACGAAAATTGTGTTCTTATAAAAATAAGTAAGTAAACCAATGAGCAGTGCCTTTTGTCATTTGTTTTTACGTGTCCTCATATAAAATACTTATATTTTTCAGTGTTCCCGCAGAAACCATTTGTAATGTCGAGGTAAATTATAGTGTATATATTTATGTATAGGTTTTATTTTTAATGTTAAGCTATGGCTTTA
>DVQP01002638.1:0-12177 GCA_018231745.1 Danaus eresimus
CGTAGTTTTAAAGTAATAAAAAATCGCGTAGTAAATTCGAAATATATTAGTTTTAAATATGTCTTTATTAAGGATATCATTTTATCGAACTTATAAAAATCCATAGGAATTCTGTATAAAAAATTTGTAAATTCAGTTCCTCTAACATACGCAAGAAGTTTTAGCGATTCTGAACTGTATTGAAATGGCATTTCACATTCACTGAACAAAACAATTTGGAACCACACGCGATAAACTGTTCTGAATCCTTATTGGTAACACTTCACAAAAATATGTTTTGTTAAATTAATGTGAAAATTAATATTTATAATATATATCCGATGCCTGTCGTAAAGTAAGCTCCACCTATCTTTATATTATATAGTAAATGAATTACGCACGAGATTAGGTAATTTGCGTGACGCAAAACAGAGCACGATGGATGTTACAAATTTGAATAGGCATAGATGCGAGTAGATCATGATTCATGATAGGTGGGACATGTATGCAATACATTATAGTTTTACGTAATGTATTACGATGTAGATTGTAAGTGTTATGATATATTTAGTAATAAATTATGCTGCAGTTCCGACTTTTGCACTGCCACTATATAATTGCTTAGAGTTAATTAGACAATGATTACAAACAGTGGTCATGTGTTTTGTCACTTTTATACCACGGACAGATTTTCTACGAAAGTTTCTTTTTTTTTGTTTGTAATAAAACGCTCATATAAACACCTTTTTCTTAAAAAGATGCTTTGAAATATATTCATATACGTGCTTTAATTGAATTAACAATCTAACTGAGATATAAGCTAAAAGAAATGACCGAATTTTTATATCAAAATTACCGTAAAAAAAATGACAGTTTTATACAAAAATTAAAATATATAGGTCATTGAAATCGTGCACTACAACAAATGATACAGCGAAGTTTTTTACAATAAAAAAAATCTTTAATAAGTAAGTTTTGTACAAAAAAATTAGTCATAAGTTAAAGGAATTGGCTTTCAAATTGATCTCATAAATCTAGTCATAGTATGTGGTTAAAGAACCCTTTAGTTTTTATTAGGGATACGAAATAAGTCTTAACAAGTAGTGTACATTTTAATATTAATATAGTCAGTCATTGAAGAAAATTAATATATTTTGAGCTTCAAAATGTATTAAAATGTCAATAATTATATGTAGATAAAGCGGAAAAAATGCATAAACTAGTCAAACTCAACTTAAAGCATATGTGTATAACTTTGTTATAAGTAACGAAAGCATTTAATGGAAAGGCCTCCTCTTTAATATTTTTGACCTACACTAACGATATACACCAAGTATATGTAGAAAATAAAAAAAAAAACCTGAAAATTTCCTATTAAGTTTGTATTAAATGACCGCGAAGAAGACAATTGTTTACAAAAATAAACCGCCTATTTAGAAATCCAGCACTGTGTAAATGTATTGTAAATATATGTATTTTATAATATTATGCTTTATTTCTAAGGATTTCCGAATATCATGTAAAGCTAGAATTATTTCCTTGAATTCATGTTGTATCTATAAAATTTTGTTTATAATATTTTTATTGTTTTTTTAATATCTGCTAAGTACTTTATTTTCTAGAAGCAATAAATACCTATGTGTTGCATATCGTGGAATTTAAATCTATTGTCTCGTGGTGTTTCTATGTAATGTATAGTAGTGAGAGTTGTGAAAATTAAAAAGGTATTATTCGATTCAAAATTTTTCATTTCAACCAAGTTTCTCTTCAAATTACGCACACACACACACATGCACGTGAACGTACAAGCACACGCACCACTACAGACATACACACACACACACACTAGCTTTCATTTCAAATAAGTAATTAGAAGTTTTATATATATGTGTATTAGTAAAGGGCACTCATAAAAATATTTTTACCAATACCTTACGATGTATCTATTATGTTTGATATGTATAAAACCTTTTTAAACGTAACAATTAAAAAATGTGAGTATGTAGATCTGACACTGTCATTTAAATACAAAATTTCAAAATTTTTTGTACCGTATAATATAACTTTCTCAAACAAAATATATTTGAAATAAACAAAATACCGAAAATAAGGTAAGTTTACTCTAACATTAAAAATAAATTTGACTTGTTTTCAATAATAATGTAAATAATATTTTTTTTTAATTTACGATGTTTTGTTTTTATTTGTCTTTTATTTTTATTAATTTTCCAGTATTGTAAAGACAGTCTATTGATTGTTTTTTTACTTTTAATATGACCGAATATATTCGAATTAAGTTCACGCCGTTTGTGAGACACGTACCAAGTTCCAACTGTTGTTGGCTTGAAATAATACCGAGAGTGTCTTGTATTGAACATCTTGACAAAATAGAATGGAAGCAACAGACTCTATCCATGGAGTACATTGTTCCTATGACCTACAAAATTATACTCAGAAAGAGAGAGCCTGAGAAAAAACTGAAAATGTACTATTCTTGTATTGATCTCCTGTCAACAATATCGAGTCATAATCTGTGCTCTGGAGATGTTCGTAAACAAATAAGTGATAATATTATTTTAAGCAAAGTTCTATCCGAAAGTCGTAACATTGAATCTTTACAAAGGACTTGTATGAAACGAGATCCCTTGTTAGTTACAAATGATACAATTGAAACGGGCCACGCATTGGTCCCAAAAGAAAAGACAGTGGGAAATATAAATATAAAAGCGGACGATACGTTCCTATTAAAACGAAACGAGTATAAAAGTAAAGGTATGAAAAATATGTTTAAAATTACAATCAAGTTTCATAAGGTTGTATATCTATTCACTTTTGTTTATTTTCAGTAGGAGACGGTATTGACCAAGAGGTTTCTACTGTAACTAATAGTAAACTTGAAAAAAGCACTGGAAATGAAAAAATCAAAGCAAACAAGGGATCTTTATATAATTCTGAACATTCTTATATTTTAAATCGTGACGAAAAGTTAAAGAAAAGATTATGCATTACGCCGACATGCAAATTAAATACTGCAGATAAAATATTTTTATGTAACAATAAAGTGAACACAGATATGTCAGTCCCATATTTTATAAAACCTAAAGAAGATAGAATTCTCGTTAATAACGTTAGGAATACTAAATGTTTCTCTGCCAATAACTTCTCTGCTAACAACGGTTCACGAGTAGAGCCTACAATACGCATCGCGCATTTTGTGCAAAAAATGGAGGAAGAAGTTTTCCCATTAAAATTACTTCTTGATGAGCTAATAAGAAAATGTTCATCTTTAGGCTTAAATACAAATAAAGCGCCGAAACATTTCCTCCAAAATAAATATAATCCTATCAAAAATTTTACAAATAAGACGCGTGACGATCAAAGAAAAAGACAATCTAATCGCGTTGTTTATTCTTTCGTGTCTGATAACTGATTGTTTTGTGACTTATTGAAAATAAATTTATTCACAATTATTCTTTTATTTATCATCAAGTTACACCGCCTTTTATAGAATGCAATAATGTATCCTTATTTTAACAACAAAAACAGTAAATAACCCGAAACTTATGATGACCATAAAAGAAGATGAAGTGTAAATAGAAACTACTCCCTTTTTAAAAGATTACCTTTTTAATAATGAATTTTATTCTTTGATTTTAGACATGACCCACAAAGACGTAGTACAGCAACCGAATACTTTTATTCCCTTTGAAGTTGTAGCTGTACATAATAATGCCTCGCCCACTGAACAAAATACTACGAGCAATTTACTGTCACCAGTAAATGTAAAGATAAAAATAAAAAACAAGGATCAACTTTTAAAAGGAAAACACGGAATGATATCTGTTCCAAAATTAAACGTTAACAGTTGGCCGAAAAAACTGCGACTTGTTAGCAGTGATCAAACCATTATGTCTTTCGATCTTATCATGGAGCCGAATAAAGATGAACGAGCCAGGAAATCTCACAAAGGACTATTACAAATGTTTAGACCTGGTAGGTAATACGCTTGTAATAGTATTTGTTACAAATAATTAATTCTCATTTATTATCTGCAGGAGGGTGTCTCAGCGTTCACAATGATGAAGAAGAATACTCCTATATGCCGAGCACTTCTAACGACTTAAATAGAAGCTCATCTGGGCAGGAAGACTTTCATGTTAAAAATACAAATGAGGCATTTCCATTAAAAAAAAATGTTTTTTCTCCCTCCTACACGAATACATTTAAAACACCCAAGCCATTTTTGGGTAAATGCAAACCTGGTATGTGAATAAATTAATTTTAGAAATAAAACGCTATAACTATATCTTAAGAATAACCTAATTTAAAATGTTTTTTTTTTTATTTGCGTTCAAATAGTAACACACACATGCATATAAATGCATTATTAAAGTAATATATTTGTGATACATATTTCAGGTGGCTGCCTTGATCCACCGTTTGGTGAAGATAAGTACATTTACAAACCTACGTCCGAAGACAATCAAATTGCAGAGAAATCTCCACAATCAAATGATATAAATAAAATAATGCTAGATTCAGATAAAAATAACCCGGAAGTAGGATTTAAAAAACAAATTTTGGATAAAGAAATAAAAGATTTACACGAATCTTACACCGATTTGAACGATAATATTGAAGATTCAGAATCTCTTGTTACTTACCCATTACCAGTATCATCCAGTTATATTAAAAATAGAGACAGTCAAAGTAAAAAGGATAGATCTAGAATTAACTCTGAACAAGCATCCCGAAAATTAAGTAATGATTTTCCTGTTTCATTTTTTATGCCTCCCAGAAAAGAGAAAACAAAACAATTTAAGACCTATGATGATTACAACGACAAGGAAAATAAGGTAAAAGAGGCATATATTAACAATGAGTATGCAATGCAAAGTCAAACACCAAGCGAAATGTTATCTGATTCATTGACAACGACATCTCAATCGTGTGAAGAACCTTTACAAGACGTAATACAGGAACAAGAAACCTCTGTGAAAACGATACTTTCATCGAGAAATGAAGATATTTCTAAGAAACCAGTCAAATCTGAAGGCTCAGATTATATGCCAGATATCAAAAGCTTAAGTAAAGGTGAGGAAATATTTTCACAGGAACAAATTATCGCAACAGATAAATCCGATACAGGAAATGAGAATATAGGATCTAAGTTGCCAGAAAACGATATTGATATATCGAATCAAATAGACATAACGAATTTAATACAAAAGAATGAAGTAGAAAACATCATGGGTGAGGATAAAAAAATAGAACCTGAAGAAAAAGACCATTCAGCAAATTTGTTGTTAAGTGGTGAAAAGTTAAAAATAAACTCACTTTCTAAATTTATTAATCATTCAGATAATTCAGAAATAAATAGTATTGCTGACAAACGTGTAGAAGGAGAAACAAGATTACACAGCGGATTTAATAATCTTTTAGACCCAATCGAAAAAGAGAAATTTAAAAAGAATTCTTTGAAATATGAAACTTCAAAAGATTTTGGGGTAAATTATGCGAAGCGTGACTTAAAAAACCTTAGCAACTTTAATTTGAAATCCAGCCATGAGGAATTAACTAAAACATCAATTGATAATCCAAGCAAAATTTTGACATACTCAAAAAATGAAATCATTGCTAATAACGACATTAAAATAGAAAATCAACTTCGTGATGGATTTGAAAATATTTTAAATCAAACACAAAACGAAATGTTTGAAAAAGATTCTCACAAATACGAAGCTTTAAGAGATTATAAGGAAATAATTCCAGACGATGAAACTATCAATGTAAGAAAATCTTATGTAAAATTAAGCGAGAAAGAATTAGCTGAAATATCGATTGATCAATTAAACAGGCTTTCAAAAGATCTAACGAATGAAAGTATCACTGACATCAACGTTACCAGAAAATCTCAATTGCCTAATGAAACGAGTAGCATTTTAGATCCATTGCAAAATGAGGTACTTGAAAAAGATGCTTTAAAATACGAAGCTGTAATAGATTCTGGCCCAACAATCACAAATGAAAACCCAATACAAATTGAAAAAACTGATTTAAAGTTGGACCATGAGGAAATAACAAAAAATTCAATCGATCAATTAAGCAAGCTCATTAACCAGGCAGAAAATGAAATTATTTCTGACACAAATGCTAAAAGTGAAATCCGATTAACTAAGGAATTAAGCGATATGTTTTACCCAGCTACTAAAGATTTAAAACATTCAAGTAAAATATCTTTAAAAAGTAGCAACGACGTCAATATTAATAATATTAGAGAAAAAAATCTAGTAAGTTAAATCGAATTGACTTTCCTTACTTAAGTGAATATAATATTTTCGGATTTACTACGCTTTTTTTTATTGTTTTAAAGTGCATAGATTTGGGTTTCTTAAAAAGTAGCCAAAAAGCCGGGAGTTTTAAATAATAATACAAAAAACGCATAGTACATCCCAAAATATTATTTTCATTTATATGAATAGCCGCGAAAGTCTTATTTCTTTACTTGATTATTCAATATTAGACTAGTATTCCAATTAATTTGAAGTCAATATATGGGTATGTAACTTTTTTCTTTTAATATTTTCGTTTAAGTTACAAGAGAAATCATTGGATTCTAATAATGATAGTGAAGTAAATTTAAAAAAACCGATTGAGAACCTAAACGAAATTATGAAGTTGTCGACGGAAAAAATAGCATTTCAGAATAAAACAAGTGTATATCAAGACTTTGAGAGACATTCTGAAAGTTCCAATAAAATAAATAATACAAACTCGGATATTGCCTTAAAATCATTGTCAACTAAAATATCACTCAATGAGGTGAATTCTCAGAATACTTCTGACTTAAATTTCGATAATGTTAGCAAGAAAGACTCTAAATCTATCGTATCTGAAAAACCAATAAGTGCTGGTTCTGATGATTTGAAAGAAATGTCTCTTGAAAGTATATCAGCGACATTTAAAGAGTTACCAACCAACATAATTCCTTCTAAAAGTGTTTTCGATTCTTATGAAGAAAATCACGACGTAGATAAGGATATAAATGGAAGTCTTCGTAACATATCAGTAAAACAAGAAATAATTCAATCAAATTCTCATCATTCAAGAGGTAGTCAATTAAGTCTTTTGAAAAAACTCAGTTCTTTACCACCAATCCCAAAATCAGAAAGCATACCGAACAATAATGTTCAAGATAAAATTACAAACGACGAAGCCTTTCATGAATTTACTGATTCAAATATTTTGCGAACTGGCCAAGACTTAAATAATACTCAAACAGAAATAAAAGACGGCGATAAAGAAGCCATTGATTTTACACAAAATATATTACTTCATAAAGGTCTCAGCAATCATTTGGATGAAGGGATAACGAATGATGAAAAGTCTTTTCAATCGATTAAACACTCTGATAATATAAACCTTCAAGAATATATGAATAAAAATGTCGCCCGTCGAAGTTCTCTTTTGCAAGAGAAGGGCAAAAATTATATTACAAATAATGTTAAGGATGATATTATAAGTACATCTCAAACCAATGATTTCATTGAAGACCGCACTCAATTAGATAAAGAGCCGAAAGAAACAGTAGATCATGAATTAATGTCCCTCAAATCTGGTAATAGGGACCAGGGCTTTAGTAAAAATTATTCAAGTTCACCACAAGTTTATGGCTCGTCAAGTGACATAAAAAACACAAACTCTGCTATATTCCTCAATTTTGCCTTCCACACTTTAGGGAACGAATTTGACTACACCATTACAACATTAGATCCTACAACAGATTTAACTGTATACCCACCAAATAAAATAACTATAATTAAAACTGCTCTTAAGGAAAGCGATAAAGAAATAAAAATAAAGATGGATTCCGTTACCGATATAACAATTCAAATAAAAAGGAACCTTAAGCGTAACGAAGGTAAATCGGCACTGACAAAGTTTTTTAAGGATAAATGTTTTTTTTTTATTTACATACTAACTGTTTATATATTTGCTTATTCTGACACCAGGGTCTATAAGTTACCCATCTAATGAGGGGAGGAAATTGATGCGCGGATACTGTTCAGAAACAATAATCAATAAAGATCAATTATTAAAAAATACTCTTAAAACAGTTTATGACACATTGGTGCCGATAGAAAAAATTATCTCCAATCTTAAGGAAGAAGCTGATGTACTATATCGGGAACAATTATTACTGAGAAAAATTTTATCATCGAGGGAAATTAATTCTAAAAGAATTATCCCCACTACTAAAAATTGTAGCTGCCTAGAAAAGGAAATCGGAATGAAGTAAAGGTGAGATTTAAAAAAAAATACTATATAAATATAAATATTTTGCTTATAATTTTTAAATATAAATAAACCGAAGATATTCATTTATTGTTTTCGTCTGTTACGCGTGATGTGGTACGTTAGAAAAAGCATGATTGAGATCATAAAACGTCATTCATCATAATTACAGTTAGCAAATAAAGACAACGATAGATGTTATTCATCCTTATGATAATCAAAAACCGGCCAAATTGGAGTCTGATTCAAGCACGAGGGTTTCAAACACTACTACTAAAATCGCAAAGAAACACTTTTGTTGTACGAAATCATCTTAAAATAATAACTTTATTGTTTTTATTATTATAGCGTCAACCTAAATACTGGGCACATGTCAACAGTCAAAGTTTAATAGCTCCTGAGATTCAATCATGGTTACAGGACAGTTAGACAGATGGTCGAATAATGAAATTTGAATCATAGGTTTTACATTTTGGGAATGAAACCCTTAAAGTGCTTTAGACAAGGAATTATCCAATAAAAACATTATTATCTTAATATTTCAAGTTACATAGCAAAAGTTATTAAATGACAAAATAAATCGAAAAATAGATTACATTTCTGTTTCATTTTTATTAATAAAAAGAATTAAGGCTTTGTTGTTAATTTTTTCATATTGTTACGCGTATTTTGTTATTTTAAATGACTACATACTCCCGACGTTTCAGTTACTTTGCAGCAAAGGTGATCACGGGCAGATGAGATATGAATGTCTGTAAGTTGGTCTTGCTATTTCTATATATAAAAAACACGCGTAGTATAATTCGAAAAATATAAGTTTTATTTAAATGGGTACTAGCGAAAATCTTACTCTCCTTATGTTTTATATTAATTACTTTCCATAATCTCTATAATACCGTTCTTAACTCTAGATACATATTTTCCGGCTATTCCTTTGTTTCCTACGACGCGGAAGTACGACGTAAGACGACGTATACTACATTGTAAAATTTTAATGCCATTCAAATATAGATAAGAAATGCACAATCTCATTAAATACATTCAAACTGTTTAATTTTTGTTTTTCAATACTTTTGGTGACATATGCTACAAATTACTTGCAGTTACAATGCTAGTTTAAAGTAATGTATATACTTTAAATGTTTTCTGAAAAGTAGACATTTCTTTTACTCTCACAAGCGTTTATTAAATGATAGAACAGTTTTAAGCATTCAATATCCTTGAGATAACGTACACAGACTAATCCACCAATTTCAGAGTAAAATATGACATTGCCTAGATAAAATATCGAGATAGTTGGTTATTTAAAATTATGTCACTTGGAGGAAAGTCGGTCCCAATAATAATCATATAAGTTCTACAACTATATGTATATAGTAAGAAAATATGCTTCAGATACCAAAACAACAAGTCAGCTAAGTAATAAAGTATTTATAATTTACTACAATGACCATTGAGAAAACTACTGCCAAATACTGCAGTTCTAACATGGGCCGAATCGACCGGGGAAGTACCGCCTTCTCACAGAAAATAATAGAAGTAGCCTATAGTGTTGTTTTTTCCCTGTTCCCACCCTTACCTGCCATTTCATTATACCCACCCCTCCCTTTTCCTAAACAAGCAATGTTGGCAGCGCATCAGCAACATCTATGTTGCGTATGTCCACGTCGATGAGCCCATCAACTCGGCCGTCTGCTCGTTTGCCACGTCTCAAATAAAAAAAAACCTATCATGAAGGTTGAAAAAATAATTTTGTACAAACGACATAATGCGATAACGAGCACTTCCTTTAGGAATAGTTTTAAGGTCTTAATATCTGGAGATCTAATACCAATTTTTCGGCAACAGACATTTTCAAAGATATTGTCAAAACACATTGTTATTGTACAGGTAAGATTAAACGGTATTGTTTTAGATCTAGTAAGGCAGTTAACAATTGTGACTTGAATCGAATCTGTTAGAATTTATTACATTTATAAATTAATTCCGGATAGTATCTAGACGACACATGCGGAGTCTGCTGGGCACGTCTTATTACGATTATGAAGACTTTATTTAAAACAAAAAGAGTGAAAGGCAGAAATTAGTAATTACATTTAAGAGTAATTTCAATTTTATTATAGGGAAGCCAGGAAGTCAATTCATGAAAATATATCTAAAGCAAGGTATAATTTTTGTTTATTTAATTTAATGTTCTCAAAAGCAACAAGTCTAAAAACAAGTCTAAAGTTTACATCAACATTTAATCGTGTTTACTAAGATAAGTAAAAGATTGCTATCATAGTATTATGACAATATCAACGTATTATTTTTATTGCACTTTTCTTGTTTTCCAGCATTCCAAAGAAAATTAAGATTATACAACATAAATTATAAAACCAACGTTTTCCATAAATACACATAAACAAATAGTTATTTTTATTAATATATGAATAACATATGAATCCATTTTATTTTTATTGGCATATAAATCCACGGTATGTTTGTCGAAGTATTTTATTCTAAAGTTCTGACTCTAGTTTTTACTCGATACCACTCGTTACCACTTTTACTAGCTGATGTTATAAATAAAAGAAAGTCAGACGACATTAATTCGAAAAACTTCCTTGTTTTATTCCAAACAATCATAATCTCCAACAAGTATTTAGATAAAATTATTTAGGTGTGTCAATGAAATTGATACGCCTAAAGACACCCACTGTTATGTGATAATATTAAAATTATGTCTCGTTATAAGATAAAAAAGGGTTTGTAAAAATAAAGAAGTAAATAATATAATAACGAAATGCCTTAGAATGTGGCACAAATTGAATAAGATTAAAGATGTATACAACAAAATGTATTGAATACATTCAGTTAACAGATTCTTTTTGCAATTTTTTAAATAAATTAACATAGGAATCACGAGAATATAATCCTAAGCACATGGTTCGAGGCATTAAATATGATCGTATTTGTTACAGAAAAAGTATTTTTAAGAAGGCTAATAGACTAACTGCTATATATATCTCCAAAATTCTATTTCGAAAATATAAAAATATAGTCGAAAAAATATAAAAATATCATATCTTATTCTAAATTTATTTAGTTTTTCTTGCATAATTTTATTAAATTAATTCATTCGAATTAAAAATGAACATTCATTTTAATAAAGAAACTAAAGGTTACTGTAATGGTAATGTTAACTTTTTTACACGATTTTTTCAATGTCGAACGTATTTCTGATAATGTCGAAAAAATTCATTACCTTTCTTCATGTAGGGTTGGTGCAAAATTAAAACACACCTTTTCTTTTTTCTGCCAAAACTTCCGCTAACTACTGTTTACTGTTTACTAAGTAGTTAAAGACTTATTTTGTACATGCTTTATAATTAAAATATATTTATAATAAAAAGCTTGGAACATTTACATAAAAAAAGCAATAGAGAAATAGTTAAAAAAAAGAAATTTATGTTTTGTACATGGACGTAATGTTTTTGTGCAAAGTCTGATAAAAGTAATGGACTATTTTATTATATTTGAAGATTAATATTGTTAGTGATAAATTACTAATGATTTATAACGGTTAATTAATACTACCCAATATACTTAGATGGTACATAACTACGAAAGAGCAGTTTTGTACCATCTAAGTTTTAAAACAATTAAAGGGGTCTCAAACGCTTATTTATCTAAATACATATATGAAAGGATTAAACAACTTCGCAACATTTTTTGAACATTTTAATGATGACCATTTCAAATAGAACTTCCACTGTGGTACAAGAATTCTCTATCAACATTAAAATCACATTTTACCTCAAACATTTTTATTCAATATCTAAAAAGAATAACAATAATATCCCATTTATTTCCAACAACCTTAAATAGCATTTCCTTTTATAAAATAAATAACTATTATAT
>DVQP01002639.1:0-12177 GCA_018231745.1 Danaus eresimus
TATATATATATATATACTAAAATGTAATGTAAAAAACTAACCTGATATTTTTGTTTTCGATGTATTTATTATAATATATTAACAAAAAGTTGGAATTTATTACTTACATTGACGTTACACGTGACGTGGTTACGTAATGTATAAAAAACGTTATTTAAGTGATTAATATTTTAATAAAATCGAGTACTTAAAAGTACTAGCTCATATACCAAATAATATTTCCAAAAATTAAACAAGCAAGTTATGAAGTAAAAATATGTCATACTTAAATTATTCACTTCGTGTTATATTGTTATACATTTTACACGTTTCTATTATTTTTACTGACCGTTATCAATGGCAGGTAAGCTGTGAGTGTCTGACAGTTAGTTTTGTTATTTGTCATCTACCCACGATTTTTTAATTTTCTCTCGTACTGCTCTGGATGCAAGCAGAACTAGCTGTATCTTGAGGTCTGGTAAGGTGATTACGGACATGGGATTTTATGTTTTTGATGAGCGGATTTAGTTTTGATTATTTTTGGTATGAACAGTCTTAGCGTCAGGATCTGTAGCTTGTTAAAACCAAAAACGGTTAGGCTTGTTCACTGTAAGTTCAGTTTTACTCCGTATACACTAAAATTATTTACATTATATTAAAAATTAATTTATCCCAGAAACCACAATCTTACAACGACAATATCAAAACATTAATAAAACATTTCTATTATAATTGCTTTCTATTTGTTAATTCAAGTTTGTTCTTATTCCATACAGTTTAACTGAGTCGTCAAGTTTCCAAAGCTGCTTTATGTTCAATAATCTAGACCCATATATTCACAGAAATTTTGAGATATACCAAAAAAGTAATAATTTTTTTAAATAACTGGAATTATAAATATTTATATCTCTGTATTTTTATTAAATCTGTTTCATTATTTAACTGTGATTACAATAAAAATAGAAATAATAATTTGTGATAATTGTAATTGTAATTTGTCAACCACTATAGTATTTAAATTACTTAATGTTAATGTTATTGTAAAACATTTTCAACTATTATTTATCAAATATATTTTTATTAATTAGGTATTAGTAATAGCCAAGAAAGATTAAAAAGAGACTACTCATTGCATCACAATATTAAAATATGGTAAATCAATGTTACAAATTTAAATTCCAAAGAATATCCACTGTTTAAAAACAAGAAGCCGGAACAAAGCCACCTGAGAGACTTTTGATCCCTCAATCTATCACACCTAGTTCTTTTGAATTCCTCAGTAACTCGCAGACATTGGCAGTCAATTAAAGGTAGACTTTGCATAATTTACTTTTCACTAACTGGTCACTATTTTCTCATTTCAATTTGCATCTTAAGGAAATACTTTATTATTGAAACGCTTCTTTATTATATAAAAAGTTTTGCCATTTTAATTTTATTTTAGAGTATTTACCGTCACCAAACTGATTTTTGGCAGATATTATTGTTTTATTTACAAACATTTACATACTTTAAAATAAGTATAGAATTAAAAAAATATCAATTTTCCTAAAAATTTTATTTAATTTGAATTAGTATAGGAATGTGTGTAATGTTTTAAAGAATTTTATTATCAACGAAGACAAAACATTGTCACTTATGTGACAACAATAAATTACAACATTTTGTACATATGTATTTGAAATAAAATATTTATTTTCAATGTTGACTATCTGATGTCGGTGATATTAGGGGACCTTTATATATGATCATCTGAACAGTTTCCTACAAATTCGTCTGTCTGTCGACTGTCAAAATAAATTTTGTTGGAACGTGCGAAGACAACGAACTGATACAAATCAAATACACAGACCTTTTATAACGTGACCAACGATTGTAAAAAGTGTAATTTGGAAAGGAAACAAAATTATTTTCTTTTATATAAAATTGAAATTGTATTATTATATTTCGTAAGTCTTATTCCGACAGATAACAATTAAGGGTTACTTAAAACAACTCAGTAGCTTCTAGGTAGAATTTTACTAAAACTCAATCAATAAGCATTTATTTTCACGAGCATAATTGTACATTTATATTACTGTATCGATGTTTTACGTTTAATAAATAGATATTAAAGCTTTTTATTCATGTAGGTGTTTGGACTTAAATTGATGATTATTATAGAAAGAGATTTAGGAGATATTTTGTGTTAAAAACTATTCAACTAGATAAAGAATTAGGTCTGATTTTCATATTTTACTTGAATCAAAGAGGTATGTGATGCTGTACAAAGGCGACCTCGAATTACGTTTATTATTATACGATATTTTCTCAAGAGCTTTCACGTTTGAATACTTAAGCTATGTTCAACCAAAGATTAGTTATATAAAGTTGAAATAAAACTTTGAAATATTAATGAAGTTAAACGTTCAAATATCAAACCCCGCGTATATAAACGGATTATGCGTGAAAGGAAAACTTATGTATAAAAACAAGGAATAACATGAACGGCCTAAATTAATTAAGCTAATAATGAGAAATAGATTATAAATAAATCTGATAAAGTAATCCAGTGTGAAGTTTTGTGAGGCTTCATTAAAATATTCATTTCTATTAATGCCCTTTGCAGCAATGTATGTCACTATAGTATTAAGGGTGAGTTCACACCGAAGCTTTATATTATAAGGCTGAAATTTTATCAAAAAATATATAATTTTAATAAAATATTTTTTAGAACTGAGAGTCGTTCTCATTTTCAATTAATCAGCATAGTATTAAATAAAAAAATAATTATTTATAATTAAAATGAAAGAAGGGCAACGTATTTTATTTAATCATTTGCATACATATAGAAATTTAAAAAAGTCGTCAAGGTGTTACCTAACATTACCAAAAAGTATATGTTGTGTTATTCACAAAGTAGTTGACATTTTTATTATTTACAAAGTAGTGATAGTATGCAAGGGCGCTAATGTGGTCAGTAATAGGAGAAGCCAAAGAAATAACTTATAAATGGGAGGATTAATAGTGCGTCGTTCGAAGCCCTGATACCATCTGCATTGATTTATTTTGATAGAACTAGTGAAATATTTTGGTAGTGCTTGCTTTTGCTTATTACATTACCTGTGAGAAAACTCTTTATCTGAACTTAACATATTACATCCGCTCCGTCTACGACATCAAATATTTGTAATTTCCTTTTTATTTTGCTCAGAAACGAAAATTTCAAACATTTATAATAAAATTGTGATATTTTTTTGTTTGTTGAATAAAAAAAGTTCAAAAATAAAATAACGTGATGTTAATTATAAACAAAGTGTTTAGCCCCAAGGCTCCCTAAAAATATTGAACAAAGAACTGAATTTTCTAACAAGAACTATAAATGTCCTTGATAAATTTCTCTTCTTCTGGCAGCACTCCATTGGTAATCTAAGAAAACCAGTAGTAAATAGCAGAACCCATGAGAGGCCACTTAATATTTAAAAAAAACTCATTCAACAAAAAGGGGAATTGTTTATCACCGGACCGATTCACTGTTTTTATTGGTTCTTAAAATGTATTATTTTCATATTTAATCAGTCGAATGGTATAAAATTAGGGGTCATCTTATTTAATAAATAATATCTCAAACTTGTTATTAATGTTAACTATTAATAATATTGTTAAATATTCCGCACACATGTTTTAATAATGATAATTAAAAATGATAATAAATGTGCGGTCGTGGGACACGAGTCTCATACATTATCACATCGATGCAGTATTAATAAACTGTGTCGAACGAATTGCCATCACCGGTATATATTGACCTGCACTGTATTCACACTTCATTGTTTTTGTGTTCTCTTAAAAATATTAAATAATATGTTACTTAATAAATAATTTAAACGTTTCTGTCACTTAAATTTAAATCAAAAGTTTTATTTGAACACTTTTACAAAATTTATGACTTGCATTTCAAAGTTATTTTTTTTGTCATTACGATATCTTTAATAATAACTTTTTGTGTGTTAGTATGTTGTATGTATGTTTTATATTCTTCCTTGCTCCTTATCGTATAATCTGTACGTAAAATCCGAGTAAAAATTGTTACACTACTAGTATACGGAAACATTTGTATTTCACCTAATATCTTACCTCATATTAGGACACACACTTAATACAACCCACGATTGTTAACACGACACATAAATCCTCAGATTACAATAATAATAAATCACTCGGTTCAGCGCTTATTGCTTGCTATTAGGTCTACTGTACGCTTGACTGTGGGCAGCCTGACATACTAGTGTATTATGTTAATGGATAAATGGAAACAGCTAGCGACAAAGGTAATGCATGTCACTTCATAATTGAGACTTGTACTGCTTTTATTACAGTATTTGAAATAAAATATATTACGAATAATAGTAAAGCATTTATATCTGACTATTTGGATTTGGATGATAGAAAGGAACACCACACTAAGGATTATAATTATAAGCACATAACTTATATTTATAATTCTTTTAGTATAATATCTGTGTCGAATACTGTACCTTACAATAATAAGCCTAATTTAGCAGGAAATATGAATGAGGGTTATAAAATATATTAGAAATCCGGCAAATCTTTGAGCAAAGAATATAATAGTTTTCTCCAAACTTACCTAATGAATTTTCTTGACGAGCGCAAAGTTCATATAGACGTTCATACTTATAAGAACATTAATAGAAGTGGCCTAACAAGAGTTGAGCATTTTCGTATCATGAGAGATATTGCTGTATTATATAACATTATCAACAGATTTTTTGAAAGATTTTAACCATAAATATTAAGTATGTACCATTAATGTTAAAATGAGTACCATAAGACTAAAGACAATTGAAGAGAAGGAAAATTAAGACTCATAATAATACATCCAGCTATCAGCGTAGTACAATTGAATTAATAACAAAATATAAATATATACAAATACACGTTTATTTCCCAGAGGTGAAACAAATACTGACAAAACGATAAATCACGACGTCTCATCAGATGCGTCGCTCCCATCGCTGCGTTAAACGCACCTCTTTCACAAATTAAGTTGCTATCATTATTTCAAAATTCATCCATATTACACGGGAATACAGCACACGATCTTATAATTAACGACAAAATAAAATGGCAGTTAAATGTACGCACAAATTGCTATTCGGTATTTCGAAAGTTACCTTTGCTCTGAGGGAATAAGAGTGCCCTTGTTGAAGGGAACGTAAATCAGTTGGTAACGATACAGTGGGGCCGAACCCTTCGAATTAAATCCGCTAACGAGTTATTGTCAGAGCGGATCCTAAATAATAAATATGCTGTTCGTGGATGGCGGGTGGTGACGAAGGCGAGCTGTCATTAAAACAAATAATAGATTATTGAAGCTTTTCTGAACAAATAGGACGATGAGGAATCAGATAGAGACCATTCCGAATGGTTTCCTTATTTTCCCTCTTTTTGTTTTTTCTTTGCTTCTAGACAATCAAACCCTTTGGATGGATCGCGAAATTATCCTGTTTTTTTGAAAGGTTTCGCACATCAGATGTTGATATAACTTAAATCATATTGTTTATTTTCTATGAACCTTTCGATTAACATTTTGATGAGGACCAAGAATTCATATAAACATTTATTGAATTAATAAATTAGTTAGACAAAATACAACTAGTGTTTACAAGTTTTCATAAATAAAATAATATTATAAAACAAATCTCTATATTATATCTATCTTAAAAAGCCCTAAAAATAATATTTATATAAGAAACTATGAATCTTTGTTAACTCCTGTAATAACTAATTGTAACGAAGAATAGAATAGTATTTTATTTTCTCCTTCCTTTCCTCTCTGATAAACATATTGTACCTCAAAATTTTATTATTAATTTTTTCTTTATATCTTTTGAATGTAAGAAGTAACATTAAATGCATTTATTCTTCTGAATATAAACATTTTGTATAGATATGTAGAAACAATTTACCCAAAAACAATAATGAAGGCCGAATAACTTATTTTCAACTTTTTATTACAAAAAAATTCAACAAGTAACAAACAAACGATCAATTTATTACTCTTACCTATACATAAAAACGCCATTATCATAAATCAGACTACATTTCGGGCATTTCTCAGGCAAAGGCGAAAACAAACAATTCAGTTATTTCCGGCTTCACTTGTTTTTGTCATTAAAGAAACTACAACTACGTTCCTATCCATTAAACATAAGATAACTTTAGGGATTACCAAAACGGGGTTTCAAAATGATTAAATTTTAAATACCAACTATCTTATGACGGTAGCTTAATAGTTTACATGACAAGCTTTTCGCTAATCTCCGCTATGAGAACATGTGCTTCTTTTTTTTTTTCAAAAATCCTTTCCAAAGTCGTTAAGAGAATCGAAGCTTAAAGAAAGGTGTCAAATAAATGGTCTTGGGATTTCTGTACAGTTCCCATAAAAGGAATCGTAAATCATTTGAATGTTTGTATTTGAACATAAAACGCTGTTTAAAATTAAATGTACGTGTTAGGTTGCAGATGAAGTCGTGTCGGGAGCTAATGAAGACGTATTGACTGCGCTCTAATTTTGTTTTCAAGTCTCGGTGCATTGCGAGATGTTGCTGGCGCAGATGTGATGATTGAATAAAGTTATTTAACAATTTAAGGAGAAAATATATTTATTTATTCATACAGATGTCAGAATATGAAAATGTTAAAACTACTTTGTTATTGAAACTAATTACACTACTCGAACAGAGTCTTAAGCGTTTGATTTAAAAAATATTTACTTACAACTTACTGTCGTTAGCGATGAGTGGCGTTACTAAGAAACGACGGGTTAATTTAGCGTGCTTCGTGTGTCGACTGGGGTACTTTAACCACTCAAGCGCGCATATTAATATTATTTACAGTTACTGAAAATTAATTTTAGCTCAATTTATGCCCCTGTTTTTCAAAATTATACCCTTTTCCCGGAATATTATAAAATCTGTCTTTAATGTCGTTGTTGTTCCGTTTTGATAAAATGGTAAAAAATATGCAAATGAAACTAATTCTTTTCAGATTACTACTCGTATTTTATTATTTTCAAACATACAAGCTCCTGACGTATCGGTTATTTTGCACCAACCGTGATTCACATCTCGTTTGCCCGTGATCACGGTTGCTGTAATAAGAAATTAAGTTGGAAATGATATCTGTTTTAGAATGATGGTATCAAATTACAAACCTACGTATTACAACAACCAATTTTTTTACCCTTTACTCACAAGTAAGTTTAAATATTATACATAAGAAGTCCCTTCACAAGAAGAAAGAAAGAATGATGATTTGTTTAAATTTTCCAACAAAATTAAGACACTTTTGTGCATGTTTTTGGCTTTCAGTGTACACACGTATCCTCAATGAAATTTTTAATTAAAAACAGTATAATTATTGATACATAAGAAATGGCCTCCAATAAAGTCTCAAAAAACTCATACTGGTATCAACCTACGCTTGTGTAAAAAAAGGAAGCTATTTTAATTTGAGTAAAAAGCTCTGGTAATTTTTAAATGGATTTCAGCTTCCATAAAGCATCTAACATCTACAGTAAAAAGTTTATATATTAAAAATATATGTAAAGAAAAACATATTGTTTTTCTTTAGATTTGAATTGTAGTTATTATTAGTCAATTATTGTTATTACTATTTTTATGTCTTGCCTTGTCTTTCTTTCATCTGTAAACTCTTCGGTCTCAGCTAGAAAAAGAATGTTAAAAATTGTAGAAAAACGAAATATAAGATAGAATTAAGGATAATTGTACAGGAATGAACTTTTAAATGTCGTTTCTTTGGATACAGAGCAACACGGGTTTAGATTATTTTAATTTAGTTTCTTGAAAAAAAAAATCCTTAAGATGCAGAAATTGTTTTATGAAACGACTTTTTTGTTTATAAAGAAATAAATAAAGATCGAAAAGCTGTGTTTCGAGTTAGAAAGAATTAAAAATAAATTCGTGAGCCTCAATAGCAACAGTTGAAGAAATGCTATATCTTGTACAAGAGAAGCTTGACTCTACGAGACTACGCAAGGAATTTATAAAAACTGTAGTCTGTAAAAATTATGTTAGAGAAATATCTATAAGATAATTTTTATAATTTAAACAATAGTCAAAACTGTTGATTTGTATATTTAAACTCAATTTTCTTACTTAATATTTATTTCGATTTAATATATGTCATGTGGGGCATCATCCATATATCGGTGAAGCCTCACTGAAATATTCTATTAATTATTTCTTATTATTTTTTAAGCAAAGATCTAATATCTTACATTAAACTACGGGCGAATCAATTATTTGTAGAATAATATGAGGATTATTTTATAAATAACCAATAATAACTCACAAGACTGCCTTTCATAATTAACAAACAGAAGTTTTTCTTCTGTTACTTAATGTCCTTAAAATAACAGCAAAATGTTTTTAGCTCTTAATCTTAACCTTGTATTTCTTATTATTTCTTTTATTATTAAACATTTTTTTTTTATTTTAAATAAAGACCTGTTTAATTCCCTGACGGTTACGGATTCTTTATTCTTTAATAAAACTACCTTCATCAGGTATATACAAAACCTGTTTCTGTTAGACTCGTCAACTGTAACCCTAGAAAAATTTTTATTGGGTTTAGTGACCAATGTGGTTGTTGAACCAAAATTAATATTAGGATTGTTTCGTTGAATTATTAATTTGTACTTTTTAAGAACACAACATTTTTATTGGTGTTCTCACATTTCAGTTTTCAATTTAAATATTTAGAGATGTCAAAAGTTTTATATAACTAAAATAGTAAGAAAGGACTTGGATAATTAATTGCTTATGTTAGAATTTAAGATTTTTTTCTAAATCAGATCTTTGTTCTATAATTGCAGATAAAGAGTTCTTCCGTCTTCTAAATATAATATCTGATATATTTTCCATTCGGCCAATTTTAGAAATCCCTCAGGAGTAGCCTTCTTTGGATAATATGACTTATTTTGATTATTGTTAACATAAAAAATACTAATATTTACTATGGACTATCTATATAAAGACACGTTAACAAAGTAATTTCAATATCATTAAAATAGCAAATAAAATTTAAAAAGTTTTAGGTTTTTACATGAAATATTTGTAAAAATTGTGTTTTTAGGAAAATAATGTCAGCGAAGACACAAACGTTTTATATAATATAAAAATTATGTCAATCATTTATTAACATAAGCCAAAAATTTCTTTTATTTTCAAAAATAATTAGAGAGCTTAGCCGAAATATATTTAATGAGATTCATTTTCCTTTGTGTACATTCCATCCAGTTATGTCACATACCTCTCGTCAGAAGAGTCCATTGTGCAAAAATAGAATAGAGTCCTGTAGTAATCTTTTATGCCGTCAATTAATATTATTTTACTAGAAATACTTTAACGTCTCGAGTGGGTGATCATTATATATTTTGTTCTATCGAGTACATAAAGAAAAACGATTGCTATAACAAGTAATTCATGATTTTAAGTTTCAGTAACTTAAAATATTTGATACAAAATATGTTGAATCAGTATTAAAAGATAACTTTCTCTATTGTCGATTAAAAGTTCATATCAACCAGGGGAACTTTAACACAGGAAGGAATGGTAACAAAAGAAAATATCCTTCCTTTATAAAATTTAAAAAATTAATAATATAAAATTTATTTTGAATATATTATAGTTTATATTCAAATAGAACTTTTTTTTTTAAATTTCTTCTTAGTTCATTTATCACGCAGTGCAATGATAGATATCAATTCTCCTGGCGACTTGTGTAATCAAGATGTAATTCCCCTGTCTAAAGCTGTAACGCAGAATTGGGAGTTGGCTCAAATGAACTTTGTTCCCCCGAAATACCTAAGCCCTTGGGAACGGGGGATATACAATCTGAATAGGCTGAATTCGTAAAATGACCACTAGTACCTTTAAATAAGAATACACTATTTTTCAATCCGATTCAAAGCTTAAGTTCGATTTTGAAAAAAAAGGGCACTGTTTTTTTATCATGTTTTAATACAAACTATTTCATATTATCTGGCACTTTAAAACAAATAGCTTAAACGACCCATATAATAATATAAAATATAAACATTATTATAGTTTTTTATAATATACAAAAAGGCATTATGTATAAAATTTCCGTAGATTATTTAAAAACTAATAATAAGTTTCTGAGACAAATTCATAATTTTAACAATAAAACTGTTACAACCTGTAGAAATACATAATAAAATTAAACGCTGATAAAATGCTTTAGTGAAGACGACGCTATATAGACAGGATTTATAATATTGTATTGACGACTTCAGAGTACTACACTACCCTTATAATTCGCAATAATGAAAATTCTGATAACATCTAAATAAAAACCAATAAATAAACCACGCAATAGACAAACCAGGCCACTACATTCGGTTTGATAAGCCACCAATCCTCGCTCGTGAAGACTATTGAGATTAAAAAACATCCCAATTTCAGTAGAGAAGGTGGCTGGAACCTATCCAACAACTGGGATCCTTAAAAATTATAATCCGATATCCGTGACCACACCGCAGGACCTCGTGACACCGTAAGCGCATTCTGTCGGCATCCAGAGCGGTACGATAGAAATTAAGAAATTGATGGCGGTAGATGAAAAACGTCAGGACCAACTGACAGACATTCACTTCTCGTCTGCCCGTGACCATGGTTGCTGGAAAGTAACTAAAACGTCAGGAGAATGTAGTTTTTAAATTAATAAAATACGAATAGTATTCTGAAAAATATTACTTACATTTGGAGGGCATAGTTATGTTGCTGATGAAATATTGATAAATAATGATAGTACATACAAGTTGCAACCAAAACCGTCGAATTTTTATTTAATAATATCACAACCCATACAAAAATGGTACCAAAACGGAATTCAATTAAAATTTTATCATTTAATTACGAACGTTAAACAAAAAATCGTAAAACCACAAGCTCAAGTTAACGATCCCTGATAATAATTTAACTTGATTTTGTAAAATACCCCAAACTGCAAACTGTGCCCAGAGGTATTAAAGAATGAGCGACCCTTGCCCGTGTTTACGACTGACGCAAATAAATGGCTACTTCATTGGGGTCTGGGGTGCTGTCACTTAGCGTTATGTCACTTGCATGCGTTAGGGATGATGAGAACACAGGTTAGAGACGTAGCGCGTTAATGAAACAGCGTCGGTAATGATTATTTTGTTGCTGGAATTACATTGACAGTGAAAATACTGGGATTTATAAAATTTTCATCACATTCATTAATTAATTCTAGCTTACTTCATATTTTTTGTACTCTTAAAACAATATATTTACAATTTATGGTCGAACTCGTCAAGTTACGAGATAAGGCTTTAAAATCTTCTTGAACCAGTTGCCATTCATATTATTATCTCATTCAATATATATTGCAAGCAAATTGCACATAATAATAAACTAGATCTCACAATTATCTACTATGCATATTAAAAATGCTATTACATGATTCTTTAAAAATAATCGTCGTGTTATAAAAAATATACAAAGACGCATCTTACTAACAATATTTTCTTTGTCCCAAAAAAACACAAGGTGTTTTTAACAATTTTTAATTAAAAATTAATTCTCATAAGTAGAATTGTAATTATATTTTTTTCTACCGATGCTTATTCCAGATGTAAAAATCTGTAATTGTTTGTGTTATCTTTACTACAGATCTTATATGGCTTGCTTCTTCCAGGGAAATGTTGTTTTAGAGACTTTTGGAATATAAAGTTCCTAAATCTTATAAAAGTAGGAACATTGAGTGTGGTCAAACAATTATTCTGGAGGGACATTTTTTTTTACTTAAATCACTGTAATGTCTCGACGTGGGATATTATGCTCATGATTGTTCCGTGGTCCCTCAAACTAGCTACAACAGTCAGTTTTGCCATGCATAAACAATTTGTGGAATAATCTTTTTTCAATGCAAATGCAACCATGAGACTGATGAGAAATTGGGTTTTATTTACTTTCACGTAAGCAATGTGGGCAAAATATTTTTAATTCCTTTATGTTAAAGATAAATATTGCATTGTAAGTCAATTAATATGAGAATATGTCAATTAATATGAGATTTCATTTAAACGGAACATTTGTCCCAAAGAACAAATAGCAACGGCCGTGTGTA
>DVQP01002640.1:0-12174 GCA_018231745.1 Danaus eresimus
TAGGTAGGTAGGTAGGTACCTATCTTTCTCTCTCCGAATCATTTCAAAGCATTTCAAAGCGCCGCCCAGGCCGGGAACGGACAGTAACAGTGTCAAAGGGAGCGGGTGAGAGCGAGAGGCCACGCATGCGCCCTACAGGCTCTTCTTCTAACAAACGAGCTTTCGAATGCTTTCGTTTTCACTAGACCCCTCACGAGTTCTGTGTTCCTGGTACGTTCCCGCGCCAGTACTGACGTTGTCGCTAGCCGCTTTCTCCTCTATTATATTTTGTATGCGAAGGGGGATGTAAGGGTTTTTTAACGTGATGTATTTTTTACTTTTACATGAATGGTTGGGTTGTACATATTCAAAATTATAAATGACTATGACTATGACTATTACTTTGACTAATATTTGTTTAAACCTTTCAACATCTACAACTATCAACTATTTACAGAATGTCTTTCCGCACGTGTGACTCCAACTACGACCATTCCGAGCTCTCCGTCCTCTCCAACGCCAGCGACCTTACTCATCAGCCAGGAGCTGCCCACGGTGCCTCAGCCCCCTCAGATATGTTCGGAGGCCGCCAACCCCAACACTCCGCTGAGCAGACTGCGGATCGCTATGAAAAATATAACTCAGTTGAATGCCTTCTATGACGCGTTTCTCGTGTTCTTCAGTGACGAGCACCTGGTATGTCAAATACATAATACGTACAAATCTAAATCACAACCATGAAACATAAAAAGTCCATGGACTTAGGACATTTGACGTTTTTGACTTAGACGACCCTTTTTCAACCTACAAAGCTGATGAACAAGATAAAGTTAGTTTTATGAACAACATACCAGTATCTTAGAATAAAATATTTCACTTTAGCCAGCTTATAGTTTAGAGAAATCACTCACTACCTACAACAGTATGCATAATTGTGTAAACATACTAAACTTACATGTTAATTCATAGATAAAAATAATGAATAATAAATATCTTTACCGGCAAAATATGTAAAAAAAAAACAGAATAAAACATATCTAAAGTATATATTTTTTGTTATATGATCAAAATGATTTTATTTTTATTCCGGACGCAGGCAGAATACACTGATTTGTATTATTGTAGCTTTTTAGTGTTGTCATTTTAAAAGCATTAACATAAAATGTTTAACAGAAAATTACGATCATCTTTCTTATTACAATAATTTACATTCAAAACATTCCACAGGAAAGAAATTCGGATGATATCTTTCTTTTCATAGATTATTTTTTTAATCAGTATCCAATAAATTTAATTTAACTTAGAGTGAAGAACCGGCTCCAGAGGAACGTCGTCTGGAATACATCAGCGGTTGGGAAGGCTCTGGAACAGCGGCTGTGTTGGCTGACGGAGGTGCAGCTATCTGGGTACCCTCAGGGGAAGTCAGACGAGCTCGTGATTCCCTATCCTGCGCCTGGCTCGTGCTGGATGAAAGCGATCCCAGCCAACCTTCCATCGCCGAATGGATTAGTGTACGTGGTTTAAGACATTATTTGTACGTTAAGCACCTGAAAAACCATTGATTGATTTCATACACGTCGCTCCGGCGTTCTGCCGTCGGGGTACATCATGTATTCCAATATCCGAAACCATCCTCCATTACAACGACGTCCTAAGCCGAGGTCCGGCCACTTAGAGGCACCCGTGGGACGGGCGCGTCCATCAGTCGGGCCCTTTGGGAACGAATTTAACAGCTAGGTGGCATCGGGCCGCCCACCCCTCCCGGTGACGCTGTAAAAGCTAATAGAGCTAACAGCTACTGTCAATTCAAAACTAGAGACTGTTTGCACACTTTTAATTATAAGAATTTTATATAACAGCTTCCTTTAAAGCAGGAGCATCCAGGTAGGAACGGCCGTGTGGGTGGTGATGCGAGGTTGATCTCAGCGGCTGAATGGCATTTGTTAACCGCGAGCCTCTCACAAGAAGGGCTGCAGTTGGTCCATGTGCCGACCCTCGTGGACCAACTGTGGGATACGGAAATTGATCCAGCGAAGAGAAGACCAGAATTCTCCAGGATTGTCGCCAATTTACACAATATAGATTATACAGGTTGCGTGTTTGTTTATTTAATATTACGTAAAACATGTCTTCTCAAAGTCTAAGTCAGTGTCCCTGGGTTGCATGGCATTTTTGGGGGTATCGAAGCCTTTAAATAACGGAGAAATAAAGAAAAAGGAAAGTACGGTACCACAATGTCTCGGTAATTAGACTAATTAAACTAATCAGGAAATATAAGAAATGAAAAAAAAACAAAAGGGCGGGGCTATAACAAAATAATATAAGCTAGTCTTATGATGAAAAGATTGATGACACTGATTATAACAAAGTTTAATGAAAGCCTATAGAAGTATTAAATTATAAATAATACATCTATTTTTTCTATATAATCTTTATATATAAAAGAAAATCGTGTTAGTTCCACTAGTTATAACTCATTAACTGCTTCTCGGATTATGTTAAAAGTTAGTGGAGAGATAGTTTAAACAAACATAAAGTCAAGTATAGACTTTACATGCGATCGGATATATAAAATAAAATATTTTTTTCAAATCCAAAATCTTCTTATTCACTGCCTTTAAGACTGGATAGAGTTCTTCCGGTCAGCTAACATTTCTAATTTTGAAAGTAAAGCAGACGAAGTTGCTAGCAAAAGCTAGTCATATAATAAATATAAATACAGCATTATAGTTGTAAGCATTGAAACTACAACACTTTAATAAAAAACAGGTGTATCTTGGCGTGAAAAAGTGCAGGCTGTTAGGAACGAATTACGTCCTCTGGGTTCAGACGCGATGGTTGTCACAGCCTTAGACGAAGTGGCTTGGCTCCTTAACATACGCGGCAAAGACATTCCGTATGCTCCTCTACTGAAAGCCTTCGTTGTTATTGGCTCTAAAGATGTCAGAGTTTATGCACCAGCCGGCAAATTATCTTTACCAGTCCGAGAGGCGCTCGGCGTCTACAATTGTTACGCCAACACTAATAATTGCACAAGGTAAAGATAAATAGATTTGAAGAAAGTTTGATGGCTTATAAAATAATTAACCTAGCGTTATATTTGCAGAGTAAACGAATATAAAACTATATACTCGGATCTGAGACGAGCTACTGAATCAAAAATTCTTGTTCCAACCGCTGGGACATTCCAACGAGGTGCGTCGGCGGCCATCTTGCAAAGCGTACAACAAACGAAACGGGTATCCCAATTATCGCCAATTATATATCTAAAGGCGCAGAAAAACCAAGCAGAGATCAAAGGTATGCGCAAAGCGCATTTACGTGATGCTGTAGCTATGAGCACGGTACTCAGTTATATGGAGGGCATGGTAAGGTTAAGGAATATTTCATTATTAATACACCCTTACTATCAGTTTAAGGCGTCAGTGTACATACGGACATTTCCCGGTTTTTCCTTCCGCTGTTAACTCTAGCGTGCCAACATGTATGAGTAAATAACGGAATTATCACCGTATGTCGTTTGGCGATGCAATCTTTTAGTAAGATAATAGAAAGATTATTTGAAGCTCAACTAAAAATAATTTGTTATTAAAATTGTATTTCTATTGAATTTTCTTGTTTCCAGGGGAAGTCAAGTTTAACGGAGAAGTCAGTGGCTATGAAGGTTGATCTGACGCGGGCTACCCAGGCTGGTTACGTGGGTCTGTCGATGCAGACGCGGGTGTCTTTCGGACCTAATGGTGCTGAATCTGAGTATAAGGTCACTAACACATCTAATAGAAGAATATTCACCAATTCGACACTCATCATCCAGTCTGGAGGACAATACGACGGTAAGTTATATTATGTCATATTTCCATCCACTCACATTGTATCAGCGTTGGATCAATAATACACTGGCCTTTCAGCACCAAACATCAACAATGGGTCTAATATAGAATCAAGAACTCTCCCAATCCTTCCCGTAAAGTCACATGATGCTAACAATAACATACATGTCGAGAACATGAGTGCCTTTTTAATATAATTGGCGACCATTTAAAAAAAAAAGCCCGAATTGTAAAAGAAGCGGCAGCTTTCGACAGATTACAAAGAAGTAGTTTTAACCATAATTCTGTGTTTACATTAAATCATTGAAGTACTGCAAAAAAATGTAAACACCAACTAAATATAAACTAAAACCTTGTGACATAGGCAAGTTAAACGCGATATTTGACACAACATAAATTCATACTACAGAGGGCACGACCGTAGTTACCCGGACTCTACACTACGGCAACCCTACTCGAGATGAGCGTAAGGCCTACACGACTGTGCTGCGTTCCCTGTCAGCACTGTCGATGCTGCAGGCTCCATCTACACTGCCCGCCGCCCACGCTGATCCTCTCGCTAGGGCTCCGCTGTGGAATCACAAGCAAGACTACATCCCGCCCACAGGACACGGAGTTGGCGCTGCCCTAAACAGACGAGAAGGTAATGTTACTCTAAATTTACTGTAACGTTCCTCAAAAATCACTCTAAATCAGGGAAAATAATTTGAATCTCACAATTGACTTTTATTTGTTTCCAGATCCCGTTGTTATCGATTATCGTCAAGACACCAATCTGCATCCATTCAGAGAAGGATACTTCATCACAAGTGGTAAATACACCGCGTTTCATTTGTTTTTATTAATATCCTCATTATATCACCAGGTTTCTAAAGCGAGCATTACTGTGTAGGCTTCGGAGATAAACGAATTAATAATAAATATAATATCTTACAACAAGGCCATCTGTTACCTATGTCATGTAACTTTATAGATATTTATGTTCCGACTGCTCTAAAGTTTGAAGTACGTAATTAGTTAAAAAGTTTGCCTGAAAAAATCCAAACATCCCCACCTTAATACTTTCCTGATTATAATAAGTGGGATATAGATCCTATGATCCTAATCTTGACAAATATTTCTTTTAGAGCCCGCATGGTATGAAGCTGGAAAATTTGGTATTAAATTGGGCAACGTCTTAGAGGTGGTCCCGCGGACTGGTGGCTACCTAGGATTCCGAGAGGCCACATTGTTGCCCTTTGAACCTAAACTGATTGACAAAAACCTCCTCACTGAATACGAGGTAAAATCGTCTATCTTCTCTTAAACTGCTACACTTTTTGTTTGACATCCATTCTATATGTAACTAAATATTCTTATCCTTTATCAAAAGTAAAGTCATGAAAGAGGGCTTCCTGTGATTATGAGAACTTTTTAATTTTCTCCTGTAATGTACACACAAAATTTCTACTTATATTTCATACGTGTTTGGTATCGTATTTTTTTTTTAACATTTTTGGCTCTGAAATGGTTCGTATTTATTATTTTTTTATAAATATTATTTCTTTCATTCTCCTTTTATGTAATTGTCATTATTATTTTGTAAAATGGATATTTTTATTATTTTCGTTGTTGATCTTTAATTGAATGTATTGTGATGTAATGTCAGATAATTCAGTTCCTGCCGTATTCGTCGCTTAATTCCCCTCCTTGTATAAAAAAAAAACATGTTATGAGAGTCTTAATAAATATGTTTTTAATGATGATGATCATTGAAGGAAAAACGTTAAACGTTTCCTTTAAGAATAAAGAACATTAAAACATCATTTACGCAGGACTAAACATATTTACAAGTCCTTTCGGCACCCTGTAACTTCATACACGAATCTAAGTAACTCAATGGAAGATTACGATTAATTCATGAGAGCCTTATTAACATCAAATAAGTTTTGAAACTTGTGATGTTTAGTCAGTAAGTCAGTAAAAAACTTATCTTTGAAACTAATTTTTGACAGAAGATAATCATTTTGCCTTTATTAAACAATAGTGCAATTTTTTGTAATAATTCCTTCTTAATAATCCACCATCAGATAAATTGGTTAAATACATACAACGAACGGATAAGGAAAACCGTGGGACCCGAATTAATGGACCAAGGACTTACAGACGTTTACTACTGGATGATGAACAAAACTATCAAAGTAGAATCACCAAGAGCCAAGAAATATACAAACTCGGCCTCTTCTACACATTTAAAAGCTCCTTTAGCTTTTGTCTTAGCAATTACTATTAACTACGTTTGATTGCTTTTTTAAATCCTTTTTGTGTTTTATTTTTCGATGTATGGATATCTAGAAATTAATGTTGTAACAAGATGTCAAATTATGTGACTTAATTAACAAATTATGTGAGTAAATCAAATTTAATATGTATTTAATATATGGTTTTAGATAGTTAAAATCAAAATCACAGTATGAGACAAATTACTATATTTTGTCATTTGTGAATTTATTATTGTTTATAGATGTACTTTCGCACACTTTAGAGTAGATATTATCAAATTTAAACTAGTATATATAGTTTTGTTAATTATTAACAATAATTTATATTAAATAACTGAAAAGATATACATTGCCTAAGCACCAAAGACTGTACAAAAACGTTTTTTTAAAGTGCCTTGCTTACATATACAATCATTAGTTTAAGTTATATAGTTATAAAAATTATATTTGTATTAGGCTAAAGCACCAAGTGCCTTAAACAGTAGACTGTAAATTGCTTTTAGTCTTATTATTCTTAGTTAATATTTCCAATAGGAAACTGTAGTGAATTTTGATAGGGATGTCTAATTAGCAATATTGGTAATTATATGAAAAAATTTATTGTTTTAATTGACAACTTGTTAGTAATTATCAAAGATGTATAAAATTGTCATATAATAATACATACATTTTATTATTAGAGAACAACTTACTTAATGATATATGTATTGAATATTTATTCGTTTTGCGTATGTTATGTACTATGAAATAAATGCTAAATGTAGATTTGAAATTTACTAGATATTTTGTTATATTTAAAATTATTAAGTAATTTTAATCAATATAGTAGCTATGCTTCTATATACAAACACTGCCATACATATCATAGAGTGCAATAAATGAAATAAAACAAAATATTTGAATTTTTATTGGTCCATATATATTCAAACATTCAAGTCATGAAGTTATTCTAATTTTCCCCTAAGACATATATACTATGAAACAGATACTTCATATCACTCTAATGAGTAAAACTTAAATAAAATATCGTTGAACTTAATGTACCTGACTGTATAATATTAATTAAATATAAAATAATTTATTTTGTATTTTAATCGGAGTACTATTTTAGTTGGAAAGTGATTTTTATTCATATCAATCATATTATAAAGACAGTAATACTGACATTTTACTATATAAAGCAAAGCTTATGCTTACAAAATTAAAACTATATGAAACATCAAACAGTGCAACGGTTATTATGATGGTGTAAATCTAAAATTAAATGTGTTAGAGCGGTTTGATTTATGTACAAAATTTAATTTTATATTACTCAGTCTTGAATAACTTGTAAGACTCCATATACAAAAGCTTTAGTGCAAATATCACAGTACAGAGTGCAGTGTTACAACAAACAAAGAAATTATTACAAAACAACTGATATATTATAATTTATTAAGACAAACATAACAGAGTGACTTATGTTAAACAGATTATATATTAATATAAATAAAGGTGCTTTATTTAAGCTGTGACGTCAGTAGACTTGTTTTTTTCAGCCCCTAAGTTGTGAAAATCCCTTCATCTTCTTAAATCTACCATTTCAACTGGCGCTGACTCGTCAAGCTTTGTGTGAGTTACACTCTGTAAATAATATTACAATTAAAATAAATCATAACTTCATTCAATTTTGTTCTTAAATGTAACATTCTGGAGAGTTCTAAATTAAATTATTTTTAATTTAACATTCATATAATATGTATTATAAAGCAACACATATAATAGACAATTTTTAAGTCTTATTGAAATATAATATTGTAAGATCAAAAAACACATTCGTAGGACTTAAAACGTACTTAGAGTGCATGACTGATAACTGAAAATATATCAAAAGGTTTAAATCAAACGAATATTTTCCTTTACTGTGTTAACTACATACTCCCGGTTACCGTTTATTCTCATCTCGTCTCCTCGTGATCACGATTGTTGCAAAGTAACCGAAACTTCGGAAGTATGTAATTAAAGTAATAAAAAAACGCATAGTAATCCAAAAATATTAGTTTATTTTTAATGAATTCCCGCGAAAGTCTTATTTGTCATTACACCAAAAGTTTTTATGAATTATAAAATTTTATCTATTTCTTATAATGAATATAACAGAAACATAATATATACATACATAGAACAGCGGTGGATCTGATGGGTGGGGATGGAAGCCTGGCTGACGACATTTGGCTATGAACGACATACCGTGGTCCGGAGTTAGAGCAAAGTAACCAGTCCTAGGGAAAATAAACAAATGTTACACATATAATAGCACATAACCATTTGAAAGTTTCTCTTGATATTGAAAAAAGTATTTGTAGTAATTAATGATGTATTTAAATGTTAAAAATGTAAATGCGGGTAGGAATAATAATATCTGATACATTGCTGGTTGTTATACAGTATCATATGATTTGCTTGTTGTTGCTGAACAAACTAATCACATTCTATTGTATAATTGAGAAACAAGTAAGTTATATAGCGTAATTGGACCAACTCTTGATATTTTGGTGCGCAGACAATAGCAATCGCTTCCGGCATCATCAGCTGGTAGGAGCATTGTGTGTGAAGATCCACAGATGAAAGAAATGCTGTCTGGGTCGGGTGGGTCTGGAATTGAAATATTTACTTATTATTATTTTGTCTACATTTTGTCCTTATTGTGTTCGTGTCGGATATGTAAAATATGCAATTTTGAATATTATTACTTTGTTGTTTAAATCAGTGTGAATTCATTTCAAATTTATCTTAACATATGCTAACTCTTTTAACAACCAAAAGATGTTTGAAAACACAGATAATATAAATCAAATTGCAGGCAACACTCAAATCAGAATATTAATGAATATCTAGAGCCATAAAAACCTTGTATATATTAATAAATACAATTAAAATATATTAACACACTGACATGTATCCATCCCAAGGTGATGAGATTGTGTTTGTCCTGGTATTCAAAGATATCTTCCTCATTGTTGGTGCTACATGAGTCTGATGTTCCCGTCTGTTTGGGCACCACCACATGAGTTATCTTCAATTTATTTTGTTCCTGTGGATATAAGACTGCTCTTGAAATCACAGTGTGATACAAGATTTACCAATTAACATAATATAATATTTTTCTTTGAATCCCAAATCCCAAGTAAGAAATTTTACACTTAAAGGATTTAGGGAAAATTATCCTTTGATCCCTTTTAATTGTTTTTGCTTGGAGAGATTACTACAAAAAAAACATAAAATCCATAGGATGTAATCAAAAGTTTTAAATAATTTAAATAAACAATCATTTAAAAGTAGTAATTTACTCACCAGTCTGCCAGCTAGAATGCCGCAAGTTTCTTTGTTCGCGGCTGTGTTTTGGGCAGCCAGAGATAAAAATCGTGGCAACAGTGCCGTCGGTATCAGCACTGTACGGAGACGCCTGGTATCGAATAGTCCACTTGAATCACTGAAATTGAATTAACTAATCCACTTACATGTCTCAATAAGATTTTGCAGTTTCTTCCGATGTTGAGAGGTTCTATATGTATGTTGTTTATACAATACATAAATTTAAACAAATTCGGCTTTCACAAAAGGATGTTTTTGAACTAAGAACACTTTTTAATTCTTAATTAAATACTTAATGTACAAAACTCAATCATAAAAACATTCTTATAAAATAAACATTAATATAAAACATAAACTCAATAGGATCTTGAGTTTTTGATGTTTTTCTGGACATATAAAAATAGCCATACAAAAAAGGGGGGCATTACAGTACTAGTCTAGAATATATTATATATTATAGTTATTATACTAACACAGCAGGTCTTGACGGTGGAATGATGGCAGGAGGTACAGCTGATGGAACACCTGGCAAAGATCGAGGAGGATCAGCAAAGTCATCTGGATACAACACATCATCCACTGGAGGCGCTGTTGGTGTCACAGCCCATTGATCCTGAAGCCATTACAAGTAACTGTAAACTATTTGCTTAGAATAACTTGGAAAAACGCATTGTTAAAGTATTATTATTATTTATATCTCCGGAGGTAATAATTCATAAATTATGTATTGTACTGGTTCTAAGCGATCACCATACAATGAAAAATATCATCGTCACAGGCATAATATAAGTACAAATATACTGATCTTGTTCATACTAAGGACCAAGCCGCTTCATAAAATTTATATATATATTTATTTATAGATCTGTGTTTTCACTGTTTTAAATCAATACACTTATATTTTTTTGGTAAAGAGTAATTTAATGTAAACAGGAGAAACTTACAAAACAATCAGTTGGAGCAATTCTATGTTGAATGACTAATATTTGATCACATCATTTAATAGGACGATACAAATTGTTCTCACCGCATGTAATAAATATGGTGTGGTGCTGTGACCATCTTGTCTGTTCTCATCAGCTTGAAGTCTTTGAGCGACTTTCGCATCTTCTTGCTCTTGCTTTCTTTTTGCCTCCTCGGCTATTTTTCTCTTAGCCTAAAATAATATAACACAATAATTTTTTATATACACTTGATTATAGATATTTTATTAATCTTTCAGGGGTAAGTGGAGTAATGTGTACCTCATTTTCAATATATAGTGCATGTTCTTTAGCATAAACATCTAACAACTTTTGTTTTAACTTTTCTGCCTTTGGCATAACTTCCTTTAGTTTACTCTGATTGACAGCTTTAACTTCTGATGGTACACTGTTGTACTCTGGATGTTTTCGAATCTTCTCTACAAACAGGGTCATAAACTTCATGTATAGTATATAAGCGTTTTCTAAACTGCCCTCAGCTAGATACACATTTGCCATCCTCACCATTTCTAATCCAGATCGATAATACCTACAATTTTATTATTAAAACAAGAAGATATGAATCAATCCTGGAACAGCACGAAAAGTTTTTGACGCCAACTTTTTTTTCAAAATATTTATTATTTTGAAATTGTAATAAACGATAGTCACGTCGAAAATCCTTTAAAAATATCTACATAATTGATAACACTTACCTTCGAGGAGGAACATTTGGATCAACATCTACCATTGCCCCATAGTTCGCCAATTGCTTAACCCTAGCCGATGGTTCTAAGGATGCTAGATCCACTGTTTTACCCTTTTTTTCAATTGACTGCATCTTTTTAATAGACTTTCCTCGTGTAAATAATTGATAAGTTAGTTCAAATAATATATACTTCGTGGAGGCATATAGAATATTTGTATGTAATTATTGCTCATCGCAATCTTTTAATTAGTAATCATACACTACTCTCATATAAATTAAATTGTTTTTCTGTTTGATTATCTGATATTTTTGTCAACTTGACATTTTACGACAAATTACATTGACATTTAAGAGTGATACCAGTGTATCTACTTCTTGAGTTCTTGATTAGAAGATTACCTATATGAAAACCTATATCGAAACTGACTATCTGGAGATGGGTTCAAAGTAATCTAAAGTTATACGTATTTTAATATTATGTTTATAGTACAGGATTATTGAAAAAATATACTTTTATAAGTTTATATATTCTAATTAATTAAAATGTTATACGATGCTAAACATCTTTAATAGATTTTCCGTATGTTATTCCGAAGCAAATCAATCCCACAAAATCACTTCAGAATATATTAAAACGAATCTAAATCTGTTTCTTAATATTCATTTAGCTACATTGTCAAATTTCAAGGAAATGTAATCCTCTTTCAGTAATTCCTAGTGATATGCCCTAAAAACTTATTATTATCGCCATGCCCTTGGCACACATTTTTTTGCAATGTTGTGTTCTTAATTTTATGTAATATTTGTATACAGGGATAAGTTTGGACAAGTTTAGCTATTAAAAAAATTCAATAAAAAGGTTTCAGCATTAAGCATTAGTTCTACTTCTAATGCTATTTTCACTATTTTATTTTGTTCAAAATCCATAAAATAAAAATGAAAATTGATGTGTCCAGAAAAACAGGTTATAGAACACAGCTTATTATTTCTTTGCTCTAAAATTTATGAGGAAAAAAGTTAAATATTTGATCATTTAGTTAGTTTACTGCAACAGTAAATATAACTGAATGTGTAATTTT
>DVQP01002641.1:0-12171 GCA_018231745.1 Danaus eresimus
TTATATATATAAAAATAGTACACCTGTCTGAATATGTAACTGACTAGCGGTTCGTCCATCCTTGGTCGCCGTTCTATAAACTCAAACAGGTCCATACCGGCTCCATGCTTTTCCATTACCATCTGGAAGTATTTGTCGTTTTCGAACACATCTATGACGGACACCTGGAAAATATAACATACGATGAAACTCCAATTTTTTAAAATTCTGCTAGATTTTGCTATTAACATGAGTAATAATTTTCGATTTAGATAAAACTACAGATTGTATTTTAAGAGAAGTTACTTGTTTTAATGAGACAGTATTAATTTAAATCAGCCTGAGTTTCTTATGACGTATACGCGAAGATTTACAGATTTAAAGCGTTGAAACTATTGATACTCCTTTCTAGTATGTGATAACAAAGGAGTGAGTGAGACAATATATATAAAAACATGTAAGTGTGAGCGAAACAGCAATACATACTATATTAGGATGAGAGAGAGTCATCAACAGGCTTAGTTCTAGCGGCACTCTCCTGCCGTCAGGAGCGTCGCTCCAGAATGCAGCTCCAACCTTTTCCTTTAATATGAATTTTGCAACAGCCAGTAATCTATCTGATCTTCGGTACGCCATTTTGACACACCCATAAGCTCCTTTCCCTGGAAAATATAATCTCTATGAATTATGTATATATAGGATTGCCAGCTGTAGATAATTGCAATGTCAGAAGTCACGTGACAGATGTTTCAATGATGACATTATTAGCCTCTTATATAGCAATATGCTTTCTACCTATTTGTTTAAGAGTGACGTAATGCTTGGTGTATTCCCCCGCAATTTGTTCCTCGCCACACTGGCTCATCAGAGACACGGATTGATGTCTGCTGCTCGCTGACTTGTTACCCTATATAATGACAAATTCTAATGTCATTTACCTATTTTTACAGTGGGATAATTATTTTTTGGTTTTATTTTATTTTATGCACGTATGTATGTTCAAGTAACCTTCCTGTTTAATTTTAGAACAGTAAGCTTACATCGATTGACATTAAATATAAGTACAAATATAATTTATATGATAATGATAATACACCCAAAATAGCAAACAGCTCTTAAGGGTCTTTACCAGTATAGTAGGTTAAATTGTAAGCTTATTATTATTGCCTATTGCTTTTATTACGAAAAGAAATGAAACTGATAAAAAATCAAAATAATATATGCACAATTGAAAAATATCACAAATGGTTATGAATTTTATGGAAATAAAATATTCCGAACCGCAACCAGTGAGTTATCAGCGGTTGATGCTAGCGTGGAGGCGAGGCTGGAGGCGAGTGTTGTATGTCGCGGCTCGTGCGCCCTCACTCCGAGCCACACACATCTCACGATACGCCGAGAGGACAGCTGCATGCTGGACACCGTGTACACTACGTCTGGATTAAAAAATATATTATATTTAATTGCTAATAATTTATTCCCAAAACATTATTCACATGGACTTCAGAATCGGATTCAATGTAAAATTATCCGACTGGTAGCGCCCTCTATGGGCTGAATAAAAATGTAACTCTCAAGACACGTTGTTTATGGGACAAAAAAAAATTTTTTTTTTAACCTATATGTTATTCTGATGAACGTAAATCACTGTTTGCATTTGTAATCAACGCGACATAGTACTAAACACTTATACAAGCATCACGTTTTATAAGTCCTTAGAGTACTGCATCAAGTGAGCTCTGCATTTTACCATAAGTTCCCCAGAACAAAATACATAACAAAATCATTATTCATAAATCGTAGCACAATTAAAGGAAATTAATATTTTCCGGATATACTACGCGTGCTTTAGTTTTGTAAATAACTACATACTCTACTACTCTATTTATCATCTACCGCCATCGGTATCTTAATATTGTCATTTCAGATCATGTCTATCATGTCGATAACGTCGGGAGTAAGTAGTTTTTAACACAAATAAAGCAATCGTAGTATATCCGAAAAATATTAGTGCCTTTTAAATGAACTAAACTCGCGAAAGTCTTAGACCTCATTAAACGTCACACAAGTTTGGTTTATGAATGAATGACTGGCAATACTACCAATGTTATTCGTCGATACAAGCTTATGGTAGGTTGTATGATTGATTGTTGCTGCTTATTGGATCGTACTAACTGAGCTCAGTGCCGTCCTTGTGCCGCACAATGCCGCTGTATGTGCCATCGGCACGGCGCCAGTCGTCCAGGTCGCGGCGGGATTGTGCCGGAGTCGAGGTCACGTGGGAGCGGAGCAGGCGCTTCGTCATACAGGGAGTCTCTGGCTCGTCTGGAACATGAGAAGAGGTGGTAGATATGAGACATGTTATAAAATAGGTACCCGTGTTAAAGACATGCACTAAAAATATATAATTTTGCTTTTGTTCACACAAATGTGATAGAAATCATTTCATGATTATGGAATTGATACTATTGGAGACTGTGCGATTAATATGTGATGCCATGAATAATAGACCATCGAGTAGGTAATTTTAAGTCTCATAGGCTTCTAAGATACTTCTGTTTTTGGCGACAACTCACCGTCAAACTTCTTCCTCGGCGCGGATTCCGTCTGTGTTTCCAGATCATTGTCATTGCTCAAACTGTCCATGCTCTCGTCGTTTCCGTTATGTTTCGGTAAATCTTCAATTTCACAGCCCGGTGGCGGCATTTCGTTGATGGGGGTCAAGAAATCAGCGCTTGTCTCATTGGAGTCACAGAAATCTAGGGACGCGCTGCTTTTGTCCTCTTTAGGTTTGATTGTTTTACACTTGGTGAAGTCGAACGATAGTCTTAGTGACGTGTCGTTTAATCTAGTTCTGGACGAGTTACCCGTCGGCGTGACCTCCTGGGAGTGTTGGGAGGTGTAATAAATCGAGTCAGATTTCTCGTTGACTTTGGGCGACTGCTTTATATTACCCTGTTCGGATCGCAGGATGTTCTCGGACCTCGACTTTGATATGCTGCTTTGGCAGTAGTTTTCATCGTCTATGGAAATGCCTGACATGCCGGAAGTGACGTCAGGTAGGGCTGATATATCATTCCTCTGCTCCGTCGTGCTTATACTAGACACCATGTCCTGTGTGGGTGTCGGTGTGTGTGTCACCATACTGTATGACTTGTCGAGGCACAGCGCGCTAGACGATTTCTCTCTAGTTGTCGATAACATCGACTGTTGTACGTTTAATGACGTGCACGCAGATTTCTGACTTCCGTTGAACGCTCCACACGAGTCCTCGTCGGTTTCTGAAGCTGAATATATAAAAAGAATATTGTTATATAGCGGTTACGGATTTAAAGAAACAATAAAATTGTATAGTTTTATTAATATTAGTATCTATTTAGTTCATATTATATTTGATTCTATCCATTTTTTTATTGTTCATATACTAATAATCTTAATTGCCTTCATATGCGAGTATATTATATATTAAACATAAAACTACCGACAGTCGTATTAGGATCCTTATTAAGTGGATTATACCAGAGTCATTGTTATCATTGTTGACGGGCGATAGAGTCATATTTCTGTTTCTATCTTGAATCTTCACAAGATCGGATTCCCTGCAGAAGTTCTGTATGACATCTTCTATTTGATGACCTATCACCTCTGACTGCGCTTTGCCGAAGGTCAACATAGCAAAGTGCTGGTTACATGCTGTTATCACACCGCTCTCGTCAACAACAAGAAGTCCGCTTACGTTATATGTCACCTGTTATATAAAACAATAATATATAAAGCTAATACATATACGACATTAGTTCTACGACACGCATTTAAAATGATATATTACAGCTCTTGTAAATCTTGATATCATATGGAGAAGCTTAAGTACGATCATCGAAAATATAAGCAGATAGCCTTTCAAGTGGTAAATAAATCATTTTTACACGCAAATAGAGGAGTGGCAAAATTTATTATAGTGCATACAGAAGAATATTTACCATCACTAGTCTAGTCCAGTCCGTAATTAACATGTTTAAATCATGTTTAATATAGTAAAGATTGTAATGTAACAAGTTAGTATAATATTTTATCAAAACATTCAAGACTCACCCGGACATTCACTATAAATACAGGTTTCTCTTTATTAGCTGGTTTATCTTTAGTCTTCAAGGACGCCCACGTGTTTTCCACATGGGCCTTTGATATCCAAAGACAAAGTGGAAACGAGCCACCGTCAAGGGTCCTACCTGGAAACAAAAATATGTTTTATTCATAAAAAAAAATTACAATGTAAGCAGTGTTGAAAAACTAAGCAAAATGTTATAGTAAAAGTGGGATACGTAAGTAAAGATTACCAAGGGCGTAATAAATATCTCAATCTAAATTTACATAGTCTATTCTTCATTAAGTCTTTTTGTAAATGAATTTTCCATTAGGTCTTCTTTAGTACAGCAAAGTTTCTTTATATAAATAGAAATGTATAAGAAGTCCCAAAAAACACATGTCACATAAGTATATAGAAATTACCTGTAGCCTTCTGCTTTGAAACACTCTTAGACATGGGAACGTCATGTGGAAGACGTATGGAAGGTATCAAAGATGAGACCGGGAGACCAATGAGCTTGTCCGATGATTCAGCTTGGAACAATAAAGCTACATCTTCTCCCTCACAGGATGTTATTATACCATCTCCGTCTATAGTCAGCTGGAAGAATAGCAAAACTGTTATACAGATATTAAGATATGTTTAGGAGCTGGTATGTAATAGATTAGTGAAGATACAATTTCATGTAGCGATAATTTATAAAAATAAACTCTGTTTATTTTATGTGTAACTGGTTTTATGTGTAGGCCAATCATGCCACTAATTGTTGCATACCCTAGCCATAAAACAAACAAATCTACCTTTGTAGCACAGCACTCAATACGAGCTTTCACAGAGATTTCTATTTTCATTTGATTCATAATTTGGTAAGATTGTTAATAGTGTTATAGATTAAAAATAAACAGAAATATTTTCGACGAGCCGTCTCTGACGCCGCCTTTCTGAGAATATAAGCCTAAGCAATACTACTTGCTTCTCATTGGCCACACAAATATATGGCATTAAACTTCGTAATGTTTGCAGAAAATATTTGCGTGAGAGTGTAAATACCTATACATGTATTTGAAAAGCAGTGCTTCTAGCGGCCTCAGCTTGGAATGAGAACATTTGTTATAGCCATTATGCCTTACAGAATTTTGTGGAAATTCTATTTGGATATTCTTCTGAGCGCAAGTGAATAAGATGTAATTATTTAAGAAGTTATACTTAGTGTCTGTGCTTGCCCTTTAGTGCCTTCAGTCACTAATAGACATTTGCTTAGTAGGCATTATTAATTTTATAAGTATATGGTACATGGACAGAGATACAAAAGATGTTATACAAAGAATAAAATTAAGACTATTACTTACGACAACATTTTTACAGATAATAGGCTCAGCAACCACCAAACATGGACCATCACTGTCTAATTGTCGTATCCACAGAGACACTTGAACCGAACTGCCATCCTTCGCCAGCAGTTCCACAACCTTAAAAAAATCATCATAGATACAATGACTAAATCATTGCTTTAACTAAATTAAACTAATATTTTTGGCTTACTAAACGTAATTTTATTGTTTTTAAACGTACACACTACCGACGTTTCGGTTTCTTTGCAGCGTGATTTCGTCTGCCCGTGATAACGGCTGATGCAAAATATTTTAAATATCGAGAGTATGTACTTTTAAAAATAATAAATAACGAGTAGTAATCCGAAAATATTAGTATCATTTAGAGTCATGCTAGCAAAAGTCTTAGATATCATCATTGCATTAACTATCTTAATAAGAACTATTTTATTGCCATGGTTTAGAACTGAATTAAAATTATTATCTAAAATTTACTCTTATTGTTACAAAAGGACTAAGAAATTAAATTATTATCCATTACGTCATAAAAAATAAAAATCATGTCCTTCAATAATTTATAAATTAAATAGCTTCATAAAATTACCTTGCCACTTAACAAAATCATTGTACCGTCTTCGGAGATGTCACCATCTTCAGCCTCATGAATACTAAAAGCCTTGCTATTCCTCTTTCTGAGAAGATCTGAGAATCTTAGGTCACATAATTCTCCAGAAGAGTAACCCAGTAGAGAGCAGGCCTTGTTGTTTACAATAAGAATCTAAAAATTAAATAAATTAAAGAGGCCATTTACATTTTTATATAAGGTTACAAATATATGGTATAGAATACTGTTTTTAAGCATTTTCAATAACTTTATGTATCCTTTTTTCTGTTTTAAATTAAATATTAATTATATGTGACAGACTAAAAAATATTTTTATAAAACTCTTTTTTACAATACTGTATTCAAAATTACTGTTGGAACTTGTGAAATATCATTTATTTATTTGGAATTAATTATGGTTAAATATTTTTAAACCTTTGAAGTGTTTGGTTCAATGGTGAAGACTGCTTTACTATGGTTGATAGATTGCTGCAATCTGTCCATCTGCGTAGGTGTGGATGCTGCATCTCCAGTCGCCAAGGAGCTATTGAAACGCAATCCATTTGGCCCATCAACTAAAGAGGATTGAAATAATTACTAAGTATGGATACATTCATTTTAATTTTCTTTTTGTTAAGATTAAACCTAAAATGAACTAACAAATAACAGCCCATAAGAAAGCTATTTTCTTTTATAAAAGATAAAATACTTCATTCCAAAAAAAACCAAGTGAATTATTGCTTTAATTTCCTTACAATAGAATTGATTTCTTCTTGTTCACAAAAAAAAAAACAAATCCACTTACCTCTAACTAAATCAACAGCTGGTTTTGCTTTCGTTGGAGTCTCAAGATCCATTCTTAAAGGCCTCAGTTTTCTACTTAATCTTGGAAAGCTTTGATTGCCTTCAAAAGAACAATTCCCCCAGGTATTGCAAACATTTGGATGAGCTTTGACAGTCCTTATACCAGAAAGCAATAATTTTAAAATGGTTTATTTGTTATAATAGACTTTTATTTGTCTTTTAAACATATGATACAGATATTTAATTAATTAAGTTAAGAACAATTAGAAACCATAATTACCTGCATTCTTTATCAATAATTAAGGGTTTATCCGGCGTTAAATACAATTTACCAACATTGGATACCAAATCAAGCTTTTGTTTCTGAAACCACAATAATCAAATGGAGATGTTGACAAAATCCATTTAAAATTAAACTAATAAATACTTACAGGCTTAGGCGTCAAATTCAGATGTTCTGGAGAATAAACATCCACAAATCTTCTTAGTTTCGGTTTTATGGGTGTAAAACCCAATGAATCTGTCGCAGCGATTCTAGGTCGTTAAAAATGTATTGTTAGAATAGATTCCACCTTACACATCAATAATACACTCATTTTTGACGAGCAAAACATTAAAACGCCAAGTTTATCATTTATTTACATCCTTCAGAGGTATTTTTAAAAGAAAATCAATAACGAACAGCGCGCAAGTTCAAAATAAGTTTGATACTATTGTTTGAATTCCAAAATCTTACCGCACCTATTTAAGTTCAGTACTTTAGCAGATTCCATAATTTTTTAAACTTTCTTTTGAATAACTTTTTATTCTCTTAGTTTGAATTAATAATTGTTCAGTCTCAAGGAGGAATGGATTTAAATTTTCAAACAAAAGAGGTTTATAAACCGAAATCAGCTGTCATTGTTATCAAATATAGCTTGTCTATTATAGATTGTCTATTAAAACAAAAATGATTTTTGAATTAATTCCTCATTTTACGAAATATTGAAAAAATATAATATGTTTATATATTCTTTGTGAAAGAATCTTTTAACAGCACATACAAAATTTTATAGTGCCATCTTTACGTCAGAATACTTACTAATTTTTTTTGCTTTATAAATGTGGCAAAAGAGGTCACTGACATAATTTTAAGTCTGCTATTAAAAAGTCATAGGAGCTTTAAATAGTAAAAGTAGTTTGTACAATTTATGTATTTATAGGATTTAAGTATTATATGTATATTGTTGTAGTATTATACCGACATATTCAAGTCTTTTAAATTAACGAAGGAGTTTGAAACAATTTTTTTTTTATTAATTTATTTTTGATTATACTAAAGTTGCCTATCACGAACAAAGTAACTTGTAATTTTCTATATAACTTTTGTAAATTTTAACCGTAACCGTATTTCCATAAATAGGTACGAAATAAAATAAAATTATTATATCGAAAAAAAGGAAAAATAATTATTTCATATTTGTTTATGTTCAAATAATTCTGAAGGGAGTGTTTGAATCTAATAGTTTTTCCCATTGAATTTTTTTTCTGGGTAAATACAATACATTTTATATGTGTTCGGATCATACATTTTCTAAAGATAACCTCACTAAATCAAGAGTTCCCTCGTTGGTTTACAATGTGACATTTAAATAAAAAAAGTTCATTTCATGAAGTCTGTTGATTGACATATTAAATAAAACCGGACAGTATTACGTTATTGCTTTTACGACTTCCTAACGTTATCTCTTTCTTGGATATTGGTATTTCCTTATCACTGTAAAATAATATATTTCACGTTTAAGGTACTTGCTGACCTTTAATTACATTTGAAAATTAAAGTCAGAAGCTGTAAATTGACAATACAATTTTAAGATTCATTTCCATCTCAAATTTCATATACATTTCTCAAATTTCACATACATTTAATTTTAACCAAATCAGAGAAACACTATATTGTTTTTTATTGTGTAGATTATTTGTAAATCCTTGTTTAGTTTTAAGCGAATATTTTTTTTCATAAATATCACTTACACATATGTATGGAACATTTAAGACTTCCGTAAATAATTGCTTTTACAAAACTGAATAGGAAGACAATTTCCTCTATGTTCAAGAATATTCCATAGTGTATATAAAATAATGAATTCATTTATACGAGTGTGTTCCGGTTATTGTTTACTTTCAAAACCCAAGGTCCTTCATAGTCCTTTCCATTTACCCCACCCAGACGTAAGTGGACCTAATTACACTGTCTACGTAACGCCATTGTAAACTAAATGTTATTCTGATCCACATAAGGTTGTAATTGACGTGGGCGGACTAAATGTTAATTCTATATTTTGTTCTGTTCTATAAATAATTTTAATTAATATGATTGAAGCTATGTAAAGACATTTATATCAATTTTGAGGCGGTATTGTACACGGATACAGCAAAATTGATGTAATGTTTTCAGTATAGTTTTGAGTTTTTTTACGTCATATAATACGGTTTACGGTGCTCAGAACGATAAGCTTATAAATTAAACCTGAGACTTCGCTTATACGAGTGACGTTAGAAAGAAGCTCGATGGTTTCATAATTTTAGACTTTTATCTGGCAAAAGTCTCTTGTGTTAACATTTCTCTAAAGATAAATATAGTTTTATCTTAAAGGTTTTACACTTTCATACAGACACCAACATAAAATATCCACAAAATATTCAAGCTCTTTATGATAATTGGTTATGAATTATAATATATATAGTAAATAAGATATATTACATAAGGTCTCCTATTTTTAAACTTTGGAAGGTGGGCTTTAGAATCTTCTACATTTTGAGTTGGCCTTATACTGAAAGGTCTCTCAATTCCAAGATAGACCACTATGTTTTCTTACAACTTCCTTTTGCAACATAAAAAAGTAATTTTTTTAAATAATTCTTTAATATCTGTCACCTTTTCGAGATCCTAGTCGTTTTGATTATCTAATGATAACAATGCTAACTTCGAACATGTTAGTGTGAAGGTATGTAGTGCTATTTTTCAAGTTATATACTGCAAGTTACTCGCTATTTTTTTTTACGTATTCATCAGTTATTTCAATCAGCTTAGTAATAAATATTACTATAATAAAGTATTTTTTATATTACTGGTCTCTGTTCCATACTGAGGTCGAAGTAAAAAAGTCTACGCATCTAAAAGTTTAAGGTTGTAGTCTGGAGCCCAGTTGACATTTTTTTTACACTTTACCGAAACTTCCTATTGATTGAAATTGTATTTATATGTCAAAGTATGATTAAATGGCAAAATATTATTTGTTTTAAGACAAAAAACATACAGATTTTTTTTCCTATGAGCATATTTTTGTTTCAGATTAAAATAAGCGTCTCTTTCATGAAATGTATGTACATTCCATAATAATAAAATTATCGGCCAAAATTTTACAATAGACATTAATGAATACTAAGGTTGACATATTTTTTTTTAAACATATGTCTATGGAAGCGTGTATGTTTATGTTACTAAATACAGTTATTTTTATTTGTTTTACGAAAAACTTCTTCGCATTCACGTTTTTTTTAAATAAGCTTATTATAAATTATTGTATTTGTTTTATTGTTATGTAATTTTTCTATAACGAACAAGACATAATGCCTCTTATCCAACTCCTCTATATCACGGATCACGGCTAATTTGAAACAATATGCTAGTCAGTCAAAACAGAACAATAACGTGTAAGAATTTAACCTTTGATTTGCTTTTATTGTGAACAGATTAAAGACTCGAACGAATTGTTTTCATGCGAAATGAACGTTTGAACAATGAATGATATGTTATATTTTTGAATTGGTTTATTATAACGAGAATGTATTGTGGGTTTCCATCACATAGATTTAACATTTCAGGGTCTCGAAGTCTACTTAAAGTATAAATTGTTTGATATTATATCTAGGTAATTGTATAATGACTTAAAATGCTTTGTCTACTAGTGTGGTAATATTTTGTTGTTAATTATTATGTCGACAAATATTTTATATATAATCAACAATTAGTAACACCATGTAATGTGTTAGGCAATTATAAATATTTAGGTTACTTTATTTGTTTGTTTTGCTAGCCATATTAACCTTGTCTTTATATTTTCCGTTCTCTGTGTGAGTTGTAATAGGATATGGTATAACTTGTAACTTGTAGCTAAAATTTAAGTACGTATTATTTATGATTTTATAAAGCTTAATATCTTTAATAAAGAGTACTGGTTATTAATTATTATTATTTCGTGTAAAGTACATACATTTTATTAAATTATATTATTAAAATTTTAACGTACATATTCATTTATATATAAATATGCATATATATATATATATGGTACAAAATGAGAAGAAGTACCTAAACCATAACGAATTCTGAATATAGACAAGTCGAAAGTAAGTGTCACCGATTCAGTTCACAATCTATCAATTTCCTAATCTTTTGTTTTCAATTTTGATTGTCAATTAATTGCATGAGAAATTTATTAAAACCTTCTTGTTGCGTAATGTATAATTCGAATAGGATTAATTATGCCCGCGTCTAGACGTAATGCTATTGTCTGGATTTTTCAGTTCGAGATGGATGAGTTATTATGTTCAATATTTCCGACAAAACGGCAGGAAGTTCGCTATTTGTTACACATCAGCTAATTCTTAGGTCTTCTTCTAGATAACATTACGTACATGTGTTACGATGAGGTGATTGTTATCGCGTATCCTGTATCGAAATATTCATAGCATGATATTAGTTATATAAAATGTAACGATCTCACAAAAAATAAATATTAACCTTAAATATATCATAACTGTTTCTTACATGTGCATATGACTTTTATAAGTGTTCTTGTGAATTATAGACTGTAAAACCATTTGCATTTGGTATGTACCTAAATATATGTCTATAAACTTTTTTAAATTTGTACGCGATAATGTATGAGTGTCATTCCACCTGTGGGAAAGTGGAAATTAAGCTATAGGTGGCTAACTCACTATCTCAGTGACAGCGTTTTCACCCTGTTCTTGATGACATACAATTTATAATCCGAAGCAAACACAGATGCAGACAATTTACTCCTATCTTTTCCTGTGCGCAAGAGGAAATAGGAAGCGAATTGCTTCGTCCGGATGCGCGGAGGGTCTACAATGAAAGGATGGAGTGCCAACGTGCGTCTGGTCACATTGTCACGTCAAGACTACGTTTTTTTAGAACCTGTTTAGCAGTAATGCGGATCCATGGTATTAAAGAAGCGCAGTCAAATAAGGCACATTTTGGCCGATCACTATAGGCAAGACGTGAATTTTGGGCGTAAAATACAAGCAGTGTTGCTTTCCTCTTTTGCCATGTGAGCTATTGCAGGATCAGGTTTAAC
>DVQP01002642.1:0-12170 GCA_018231745.1 Danaus eresimus
TAAAGAATCTAAATTAACTAGAAATTATACAAATTTAATTTCTTTCATAAACTTAATAAATACATTCATGACGTATTATACGTATATTTTCTATTAAGATTTCTTATTCAATTTTATAATACTGCACTCTACCACAAGTTCGCCGCTAACTACATACCGAGCGTTTGAAAGTTTTATATATAAATAAAAAGTATATAAAGTGCTTAGAAATACCATTATGCTATTTTTAAAGTTTCAAACAGCCTTGAAACAGTAAAGCTAACTGGATGCAGGGCATGAGGTGATCCAAATCATATTATGGCTATTTTATGGGTATCCTATAAAATTATATTTTATTACATGTCTTAAATGATACGAAGACTATTTCGCTCGCTGAATGTCTAGTCAATAGTGTCATTTATGTAGTAATAATTTAAACTTAATGTTATCAAACTTTATGTAGAATATTTTTAATAATTGATTTAAAACTAGCTTCTGTTATTCTGTTTTGTATATTTGTTACGATAGACCAACAGTCACAAGTATTTCTAGCAACTGTAAGCTACGTACACACGTATTAAGAATGTTCACAAGTCTCTCTCTAATTTCTATTTCCTAATACTTTTCTATGCCTGCGTATATTATTAATTATATTCATATTAAATTAAAAATATTTTAACAGTTTCTTCTATATGAGTCAAATCATTTCGTCAAAGAAACGTCCTTTGGATTCATCCGTAGTTATTTTACATTTCTGTTTTAGGTAATTTGACGTTAAAAAAACAACAAGTGCTGCCAATTGCAAAAATGACAAGATTTAAAAATTTATTATTTCTTCGCTAAAATATGTATACTTTTTTTTTTCGGTTAAACTGGTATCAGACTATAAAAATTTCTATAAATTACTTCAACAAATTGTCAGTTTCGTTGTATATTATATATAATTTGTTTTTGTCACGATAGAGAATAATTGTTTACAATCTAAAGCCACTCGTCGACCTTCCTAAACGTACGATTGCGTTGGCTAAGAATGTGACAGAATCACGAATCTAACAGGACACACTTTTAATATTTAGACAGTACACAGTATTAAAAACTTAATTTAGCTTTTATCAAAACTCTTCAAGAACTATCTTTAACTTTAAAATTCTGTCAAATATATTATGTTTTGATTTTATAGTTCTTGTAAATAACATTACTCATTACATTGTTGAACTGATTAAGTTTTTAATGTTTAATGTAAGTACGTAGTTTTAGCGTTTCTCATGCAATAACCGAAGTTTATATTATGCAAAAGAATTATTTATGTAAAACTATTTACTTGCAATATGTAGTTTGCCGTTAAAAATTTGTAGTAGGCGTAAAAGTTGAGCAACCTAACACTTATCACTCGTAATGTACATATCGGAGTGTACTATCGATGTAAATATAAACGCGTCTCAAAGTATTGCAAATAGTTCTATTTAAAACTAAAATAATTAAAAAAAAATGTGTTTACCACATGTTTCATATCCGTCTACAGCTAAACGTCAAATATTACGTTTGTTTACGTCAAAACAGAACGTAAAGCAGCGTTACATTTTTTGTTGTTTGGCGTCCTTTCAAACAGTTGCTACTGACGTATTCCTTTCCGTAAACTTGTGGGAATGTATTTTATGTGCCAATTATAAAGGCGAAATTATTATTTCGGTAGTAACATCTTTGTATTGCTCAAACTTAATCGACAACAGATGGCGCTATTCACAATAATACTGTCAAACTGTTAATTTATTTTATGTATTTGTTTGGATGGTATTAATTTTTTTGTTATGGTTTCCAGGCCAGCTTGAGGCAGCTAGATCTATCTCTACTATCCGAACTGTGGACGTTGTCAGAGGCTATGGCGTCATGGCGGCGTCAACTGGATCGTGGCTCGCGACTTCGCCCCGCGCCCCCACCGCCGCCGCCGCCTCATTACCTAAGAACATGAATATATAAAACAAAAAAATAATGTTTAATTTGACCCTTAATTTATTTACCAAACCCCTCCCTAATAATGGCCTCTCGAGCAAATGTCGTTTCTAAATTTAAAAAATCAATGCAAAAAGTTTCATTCTATTAAAAGAGGTTTTATTGAAGTCCAAAGATTTTGAATTGATTTTTATTTCCATCTAGGTTTTTAAGAATAGAAATTAAGATGCGTTCTAACTGTTGGCGACCGTGATCTCTGAAAGTCAGTTTCCCGATACAAATAATACAGTATAAAAAAAAAATGTTTATGATGTATTTTTGTTCGAAACTACATTTCATGAACGTTATAACTCGTAACTTCAGTTTGGTGTAGCTTTTTTTATTAACTTCAATAATTTCCTGGTTTCAGTTATCTTGTAATTGAAAGTCTTAGACATCTGTAGCTTAGTTTCCGCCACATCTTGAGAATATTTAAGATAACTTCCACGTGTGTTTTGTGTATAAATAGTGTACCTATTGTAAAAATTATTGTAGTTATTATTGAATAAGTTATTTTGCAATAAAATTATCCTATTTAATACATTATTTATTAACTTACCCAAATATAACCCTTTTTTAATATTAGATTAAAATTATTTGACACTTAACAGGCAACCATGTTTAATGTGGATATCGAACATGTTCCAAATTAATTGTATTTAAAAAAATAATTATATACCTGAATAAATCGTTAGATAACGTATGTAATCTAAATATTTAAAAAAAAATGTTAAAAGTAGAAAGTGACATCACAGATTGTCTTATTTACTGAAGGAAAAGTCCTAGGAAACTTTAACATAAGATCAAATTCAAGCAATGGAGAATTACTCTTACCTGAATAAAAATACGTAAAAGTCAAGGCTTTTAAAAATGAGTTATATATCAAGAAATAGTGAAATTGAGTTTCATATTAAGAAATAGTCGAATAGTGCATTACACTTTTAAGTCGGGAAAAGTATTGCCTTTTGTGGATATTTTATTTGAAAAATAAAATAATAAGATAAAAAAAGAAATTCAAATTGATTACACTTGGAATATTTAAACAAGGAAATGTTTTTCAATAATAGACAACTTTAATGTTATCTGGTCCATAAACATTATTTTATTTTTATCTGTGTGAAGTTCGATTTGAGTTTGACTTTTTTTATGTTTGACTTTAATATTTTTGTTTTCAAGTACGCGACAAGCGGTCTATCGCTAAATAATATTCATCATAGAATATTAATGTAACATTTATATAGCGACCCATGTCAGAAACTTCCACACAAGGAAACCAAGCTAAGGAAGAGCAGCCGCCGTCAAAAATAACGGAGTCTGTTAAGGTTAGTTTCAAGAGCGCCTGAAAATCATTTTAAATTTGTTTTTACAATGCTATATGAGTGATGTCTAATAAATTCGTATATTCCCAACATTTCAATGTTTTCTTTAATTTAGTTAATGTTACGAAATTACTGTGGAGAGCAATACATGAAAATATTATTTATCAGGAAAAGATTAGTTATTACTCCGTTGACAAACAGTAATAAATAAATACATAGCAATTTTAGATGTTCCTTTAGAGACGCTAAATTTAAATATTTTTAACAAATTTTATTCGTTTCAGAAAATAATATCAATGGAAAAAGAAAATGAAACGAACGCCAATCGTAAATCTCGTATTGATCTCAATGCGCTACCAACACGTCAATATCTGGACCAGACAGTAGTTCCTATACTACTACAAGGTTTATCAGCTCTAGCCAAAGAACGTCCACCGGACCCTATAAACTATCTAGCTGCATATTTACTGAAGAATAAGAGCACATTTGATAATAATAATTCAGGTGCCAATAGCAATCCACCCCAAAATACACAAACATAGTGTCGGTGTAGAAGATTCTTCTATAGGGCTGCAAACACTAAGTTTTACCGATAATAGATGCCAGTTGTACAATATAGTGTACAAAGTTTTAAATGTACTTAGCTATATAAGTAACTAAACCATAAAAGTAAATGGGTTGTGGTAGAAAAGGACATTACTGCACTCGCAACTTGAATTTTTAGTGTAGTTTTGCCTCTAGATTAATGCTTTAAATTAATATTGTTACTAACTGGTATAAATATAACAGATAAGACAATACATATTTAATTTTTATTAAGTGTCTGTAAAAGAAGGATGCATTTAAGTTCCAACAACAATAAAGTTTCTTTTTTGTCCATTAAAATGCTACATTTTTAAATTTCTCCTTTAAAACTAGAATTGACTATAATTTTATTTAATATTAAATACCATAATTATGATTATATTATTTTATTTAATTCCTTTTCTGATAGCGACTATTTGTCTTTGAGAAATAATCATTTTTTCATTGCATCAATCATCAATACAGCCAAGTTATTAAAATAATAATCTTTAAATAATGAAAATTTCTTCTATGCTAAATAAAAATAATGTGTTTCGATCATCTCAATACGTCTTAGTCTGTTACGGGTTCTTTAGCAACAGTTTCTTCTATGAACTGTTGTCGATGTAGAAGCCATGAGTCTGTATCCCCACCACCTTCTTCAGCGGTAACAGACGGTGCTTCAAATTTAATGATATCCGTCTCAATGCTTTCTTCGGTCAGTGATGGTATGGAATCATGGATAGGTAAAGGAACAGGTTCTGGAGGCAGGAACTCTGACATATATGCTGTTATGTTACGAGCTCTCCAAACAGAAATTTTGCCTGTTAATAAAATTAAATGTTTAAAGATGAGTTATAAAAGTGAGTGTGTTGGATTCAACAATTATATTTGATGTGTTCTTTTTGCTATTTTTAGTACAAAAACTGCATTTCTTTGGTATTGTTTTTGGACCAACTTCTGTTAGATTCCTTTTAACCAATCTTAAATTGAAACGTGTTTAATTGTGATTCATACATATATCTGTAATGATTTTCCAAAGTTCATATAGTATCATCGGTCTCACCTAAAGTCTCATCAATTTCCTCTTCCTCCTCGCCCTCACCAAGTCTCTCTTCCTTTATTTCCTTCTCCTCTTTTTCTTCTTCGCCTTCACCGAATTCTTCTAGATCTGGGTCTTTGGTAAGCAAATAAAAGCCATGCTGCATGCAATTGGTGTCAAAAACAAAACAGCCTGGACCTTTTGGTTTCCCTTTAAGCCATGATCCATGGTACCTCACTCGCGGGTATATGATCTGCCCTGGACCCTCAATAACGCCCTCGACCCAGGTCCCCATGAATTTTATCTTAGAAAGCAAAGGATATGTCTGTATACTTTCGACTACCGATATTAAACAAGGATAATTATCTGTGTTTATTAAGAAATCTTCGAAGTTCTAACCGTACCTTATAGTTTCGCCGTAATATAAATATATTAATAGAAAACTGAAAACTGTAGGCATTTAGTGTAATGATTCAAAATTAACTGTTCAGATTCAAGTCTAATATATTTTTTACTTTGTGCACTAGTTATAGAGCTTTTCTTCTTTTTATTGGCCACACTATCCGACAGGGACTACCAACAATATGTATCTGAGACATTCTGATAGGAATATTAGTCGAGCGTTAATACAAAATTCTAAACCTGATACTCCGCAATGAAATAAGTCCCAAGTCCGTGTCGTTTCCCCTTAAACCAAGCGCCCTCATAGATGTCGCCGTTGGGGTAGTAGTAAGCGCCGAAGCCGTGCTTCAGGTCATGTCTCCAGTCACCTTCGTACCGAGATCCGTCGGGATAAGTCATATGACCTACACCGTACTTCATTGCTTTACGCCATTCGCCTAAATTAGGAAGATATTTGTTTTACTATTATCATTTACTTTAGGTATGGATGTGAAAAAACTAATATTTTTTATCTGTCCTATCTAAAGAGTAAATCATTTTAGTTTTAATTCTCATTAACTCTTTTCGTACGGAAAATATTGTACATCTGAAATTTTAAGTTCATATTTTCTGCGACTAAAACAATACTTTCATCATAATAAGATCTTAGATAATACTTTCATCATCATACACCTAATGAATTATTTGCCCTTCTTCAGACGGAGAAGCCACTTGATGCCTTTATTTACATCTTTGTAATTTAGTCAATGTACGAACATTTTAAGTCTTTAGGAATTATTTAAGAATTAAAACTAATATATTTTAAGATTTACTACGCGATTTTTTATTACTTTAAAACTACATAATCCCGACGTTTCGGTTGCTGTAAAGTAATCACGGGCAGACGAGATGTGAGTGATCTTAGATCTCATTATTTAAGAGTTATTATTCTTTGTACACATATGTAGGTAACTTTTATATTTTAATTATATTGTTACAATGTTTCATTACATGTATGTATATATATTAACGTTTATAAGCCTCAATCTTTGTCATAATATTATTATAACGTGGACCCAAAAAAACAGAATTTTTATGCGATATCAACAACAGGTCGCGGTATTTGTCATTCATGACATAAGAATGCATATTTTATTGCTTTAAACTTATGAACAAAGTCCATTATCCGTCATTCTTTATATTAGTAATACAGCTGCTACCTTCGTAACGCGCCCCGTTCTTAAATACGTAAAGTCCTTTCCCGCTTCTCATTCCCCTACAGTAGCAACCTTGATAGAAATCTCCGTTTGGTAAGACAGCCCAACCCTCGCCATGTCTATCTCCATCCGCATTTCTGCTTCCTACATATATCTACAAAATATTAAACTTAAGTGGATTTGCTCTTAAATTTGTAAAGGCGTTGAGACATTGATCGATATAAATCGCGAGGAAAACATCTTGTAATATAATATATCCACTATAAATATGGTACTAAAGTATATTTTTCTTTGTATCGCATTTATATTTACACCAATAGTATCCACATCTTCAGCTCCTTCACCCTTATCTTCAGCCATCGTGATGGTAACCGTCAAATTATTGACTTTTAAATTTTAAACACACTTAAATAACTGGGAAGGTTTTATGCGATGAAATATGTATCAAATAGATAATTTTAAGTATAATTAATAATATTAAAGCATCGGTAAACATATATTTTTAATTATATATACATAACAATTGTAAAGGCAGAGTTTTATTCATATTTCATTGATTATTAATATGTTAAAAATGTAAAAAAAAACAGACAATACAACAACTATAATATAAAAAAGAATATATTATTACTAATTTAATATCGGGATGGTGTTATGCAATATATGTCAATCGCTTTATGGCTACAAAGGCTTGGTGTGGTGAAAATAAAAAAATAATAAGTAATAAAAAGAAAATAATTTATTTTTTAGACAATTAATAATAAATAACATATCAATATAAGGGCAAACTGGGCGACAGCGAGTAAATATTTTTATTTCATGACATCGACTAGAAAAAGACGAAAAACGCTGTGGTACATTATTATAATATTTTGACAAATTGAACTCTTAAATATTCACATTTTGTACTCAAGAAATGCCTCTGGTCACATTAACATTTTGAACAACTATAAGGACAATTAATCACAGACAAAATTAATAAATTACTTTTAGCCTCATTAAAAACTATTCTTACAAAGTAAGCGCTTCTAAGGTTAGAGCGGCTCATAACTCAAAAGCGCGATATAACTAAGAACAATTTTAATAATCATAGTTATTCGATAACCCTATAATTAGGCAAGCAATCTTATTCTAATTTTGTACTTCAAGATTTATTAATTCAAGCATAACTAGTTTGTATGCGGCAAGCGGACCGTTTCTTACTTTATTAACTATTATATTGTAACAGTCCAAACTACACAACATCCGATTGTAAACAAGGCCAGTACCTAAGGTTCTGTAGGTCACGCCACGGCATGGTTGTGTGACCTCAATATTCTTGAATTCCGAGCGATCTTCGCTTTCGAAAGGCTTATCTCACACATAACATTTATTTGCTCAATAAAATCGTACTAATACAAGCGATTCAACGCGGCGGCGCCTGCGGTGGTGCATCCTCTAATTTTCCCCAAACAACGTTACACATTTCCCTCACTAAGGCCTGTTCGCCACAATCTAAGTCAGGAGCTGGCCTTCTCCTCTCTCTCTCAACTCTCTCTCGGACTTCCAACACTTGCAGGGCGCGGACCACCGCTTCCGGCCTCTCGTTCAGTCCATTTCCCATGCCTTTCTCTGCTTCTAATCGTCTCACTTTTTGCTCCAAGTCTCTCACGTATTGAACTGTACGTTCAGCAAGCTGGGGATGCGTTATTGATATAGCAGCAGCCTGTGGTCGTGATACTTCTTCAGCGTTTGTTCCGCTGCTGCTTCCATCGCCATCGTCCCTCTCCCTGGTCGCTGTCCTTCCACAATTCACGCAAGAAATCCGCTCGCGTTCTTCGTCCAAGTACAGGCATAACTCTTTCAATTCTAAATTATCTCGTATGAGTTCTTGTTGTTTGTCATCCAACTCACGCAATTTGTTTTGGTAAGCTGACACTTCTTGCCTCATCACGGAAGCCGTGTATCTTCCAAACCGCTGCCACTCGCGCGCTAGTTTACGACCTTTTTGACGATCATCATCTAAAAAGCAACACAAGTCTCGGAGTTCTTGATTATCTTCGCTTAATCGCCGATTAGCCTCTTTCAATGCTTTTATTTCGTCTAAAAGTGTTTGAATTTGCCGCCTTTGATCGGTCGATTGACGAGTAGCATCAGATTCGATGCGTTTCGTGAACTTGAGCATGTCAGCGGATCGTCTGTGTATCTGTTCCTCTTCTAAGTTGCGATGAGCTCGTTGTGTATCGTCCGCACTCCTCGCCCTCGCTGTTGCTTCGACAGGTTCGTGTACTATTGCTTTCGTGACGATCTCACCACTTGGTCGTATCATCCGTAAGGCTGCCGGAGGTAATGGATATCCGGCGGGTCCGTGAAAATACTTCAGGTGAGGATAGGCGCCGGTGGGATATAAACCTGGAGTCGTATTCGGCACTCCCACTGGATATTGAAACTTATTTGGATCTATAGTTTTGGCCGTATTAGGTTTGAATTCCTTAGCGGCCGCGTCCGTAGTGGGTAATTTGGAGCCCGCAGCGGCAGGTGGCGGATGGTACCGCGGTGGAAAGTTGACCGGTTCGGAGCCCTGTTTGCCTAGTTGTTGGTGTTTTATAAATTCACCGGTTTGTCTGATTGACATCGTTGACACCGTTGCCGGTACAGTCATCGGTTCAATGGATGTTATACCGCTTGCATCCTTGTAGGAACATTTCCAAAACTTTGATATAGCTGCGGAATAATGAGTTCAACGGCTGATGAATGAGAGGGGAACGCCGGCGGCTACGTAAAACGTCGCATGAACACAATGAAACACTTCGCGTTATGGTATAAAAACACAAATAAACCCGTAAAAACCTTCAAACGATGACTAAATAATGGCTTATTATGTTTGCGAGTTCGCTTTTTGAGGTTGTAATGATGTTGATAGTTCAAAACAGGTTATTAATGTTCCGACGCTGTAGTAAAGCGATCTCGCGGCCTGCGTACCTACGACTGGTTCGCCTTACTCTACCTGCGCCGGCGCAGTCTGTAGAGCCTCAAGGCATCTCGCTCTCTCGTATTCTCTTACCTGCGCCCACATATACCTTATCCATTCATTATATTAAGCGGAACATTTGTGGTGTACACGAGGAATGTCTCTCAATGTCTTCATTATATTAACTAGCCAGTAGTGTAAAAATTTAAAAGAGAATAGTTTCAATTTAATAGCTTAATGTTGAGTTACCTTAAACGTGCTTTACGATGTATTGTTTGACTGAAACATAGAAATAGAAAAATATTTTTCATAATTTTCTTTTTAAAGAGAGATTTTTTTAATATATATTGCACAAATTAAAAAACTATTACTTTTTAACAAAGCAGCATGTGTTAGTATTTAAGTGCAGGTATTTATTTATAATTGTCAGATCTTTTTTGTAATTGACATATAAATATTACTTTAAATATTGTCTTCGTAACATAAAATAAATCTACAAAGAGGAATATCAAGCTTTAGATTCGTGAAATTGAATATGTATTCATTTATCACTAGTTATACAAGTTAATAAAAAAAATTAGTTAATCAATTTACTGAAAATAGAAGTATTATTCTTAATTATTATAGTGTAGTAATAAATATTATAACATATGTAATTTTATATGATATGTGTTACAATACAAAAAGTAGGGATAAGACTCTATTGCGTGCCCGTCACTGCAATCATGAACAAAAGTAGTATTCAGTAGACAGTAACATTGGCAGCAGCGTGCAAGGATGGCGCTGCTTCACTGGGGATTCGCACTCGCGGTCATAATTTACGGTAATTAATTTATTAATCCTATTTAATTATTAACTAAATAAAATGAAATAATTTTTATGAAAAATAGAATTTAATATACATGTTATTTATTTTATTAAGAGTTTTTTATTTATTTTGTGTTACAGGCGTTTTAGCACAACGCATGCCGATAAAGGAGGCTCTATTTTTAAATAGCGACGCCTTCAATACGTCTTTGGACGACTGCGTGTGGCGCCGGGAGCGTGAGCCTTGTCCAGATCCTGATGTTACCATCAATCTATATACGGAAGCTGAACCGTTTAAAAAAGAGGTATTTTTATTTTATTCAAATTCAAATTATCAAAAAAAAAATCCAAAATAATATTAAATATATGTCTGTCGTCTACGTGTTTTGTAACGCACACAATAGATCGTTAATACTATAATACTTTTTCGTGTTGAAATTGCATAAAATTTTGTAACAATATGTCGGTCTGTGTGTAAGTGCATTAGTTAGGTGTATGAAATCATTCCATGGACTACAGTAACAGTCAGAGCCGGGCGTCGCGAGTCCGTTAGACACGCTTTAGGAATACACAATAGATTATTCCAATTCGAAAGTGTTTTATTTTCATAAATAATTAGAAAAAGTTTTCGCCCCGTCCTTATATATCTGTTTTAAAACTTTAGCTATATGTTTTACAGGTTTACCGTCAAAATAAATAGTAGTTAGTTAATTTGTGAGTTCGTGACACAAATGATTATCATATTAAAACGTAAGCATTGTTATAACCGTTTTGTTTTGTCCGAGTGTAAACAAAAACTACGAAACACGAGACGCAGCCTTGGCCGTATATAATAAACATACTATTTACTTGACACAATCTATTATTGTAAATTATATGAATAAATATACTTTTGATCCTTCCATTAATATCAATTTGGCAATTTTACTCTAGTTTTTGTTTTGATGAAATATAAATGCAACAAGTGTTATCAATAGTTTTTCATTAACACTAAAATAAAGCGAAATAATAATTATATTATGTTTGTGGGACTTAAATTTTTATTAATTACGTTATGCTACATTTCTATTTAAACTTTTGTTTTGTTATTCAACATGAACAAGTAAAGGTATGTTGAAATAAAAAAAATAATTTTCACCGTTATAAAAATTCGTTTAAATAGCCAACAGCTTAAATATTATTTTGGGTCGATATTTAAAACAAACTGTGTCAGTCAACTATATGGTATGTAAACCGAAAGGAATACCGCTACCCGTCCTTACTGCAAAATGACAGAGGCTTTTCCTTTCCGCGGTGACATAAATTTTTGCTTCTAACTTGGTCTCAGTACCATACAAGTGACAATAGTTTAAACTATGAACTTAACGAGTATTCTACTAAATTATTATTACTCAAACATGTTTCTTATTTATCGAGTAATGAATATAATCTCGTTGTGTCTTTTATGAGAAGACACTGAACATTTTTTAATTACCTAATAAGCCTGTGTAGGCATTGTATGTGCGATATAACAATGAAAGTCCTCGGTACTGTTTTAATATGAAATGCTACATGCTACATCCTTCGTCAGTAACTTATTCTGGACACAGTTCGATTAAATTGAGGCATTTCTTTGACTAAAATAAATAAAGAGGAGTTTTATAGGAATAAACTTTTGACACATTTTTTAATAGTTTCAAACCCTTAGACGGGCGCACTCTTACACAATTCAACAAGGTAAAGCTAGTGTACTTTGAAGTACTTCATTAATAAATTCACAGATTTAAATGAATGGCATTTATTCTGTTGGCATTTGATTTCAAGATGGTATCTGACTAACTTTTGTGACTTTTGTGACGTTGAAAATAAGCTGCTATACGTTTTTTTTTTTTGTTATAACATGAATTCTCATTTAAGTTTATGTTAAAGGTGGACTTATTTAG
>DVQP01002643.1:0-12169 GCA_018231745.1 Danaus eresimus
CACACTTCCATGGGGTCGTATCCGGTGATGATGGCAGGGTTGGCTGACACTGGCGTCGAGTAAAGTTGAAATATCGCGATGGCGAAAAGTGCAAACGTGATTTTTCCCACCATTTTTTGTTTAATATCACAGTGCGGACAGCAGATGTTCTGAGCTGAAACTGTATTTCTGTCCAGATTTACGTTCTTTTTATATAAGAACACAGCCACTTTTCTAACAAACCGTGTCCGAAAAACAGCAGGATCCCGCCATAACTAACATATCTAATTGGATTGGTGAAAGGGGATACTTTTAAATAATTGCTGTTCTATTTTCTATATATTATATAACTGATCACATTTAGGATATCATAAAAATATTCTATAATTATGTACATATTAAATAAGTAAAGCGAATAAATCATATTAAGATAATATTTCTATACAACATAGTCATAATAATGATTGAGTTTGTCCTGCAATCTCATAAGCTTTAAGTCAAATATGTCCTAATAACGCGTATTTTTAAGTCTATTAGATTATGATTTTTTAAATATATTACAATAAATGTGTATGACGATAATTTTGTTTACCTTTTTTAAGGGTAAAATGTTAAGTAATTGTAAATTTATATTATTGACCTTGAAGTCATTTCGTGGTTCTCTGTATAAGTGGCTCGGAAGAAAAAAACACGTTATTCAGACATCAATAATTTTTTTAATTTTAAATTTACAGCTATTTCGTGGTTTTTGCCCTTACTATTAACTTATTTATCCGTTCATATCACAAGTTTTGTATTTTTCGGACTTCAACATATTTTTTTTTACCTTACCTTACATTAATAGTCAATCTCGATCTCTAAAATTTGTACAAAACTTTTGGCGAAATTGAATTATTGTGAGTAGTTCACAGAATTTACAAAAAAGTGCTCGTCTTGGGTTCTAGTGTTGTCGTTCAACGAACATTACGATGTAATTTGTTAAAACGAAATTTAAATTCAAATAACGCTGGTAAACGTATCTCAGTCATTTGATAGTGTTCCCAAGTACAAGCCAAAGTAAGATCAAACCAATTCCATTTTGGGATAAGACCGGGAAATTTGATTTCACCGAAACGGTTGGTCAATGTTTTATAATACGTCACTAGAACGCGGGATTGAAATAGAAGCTTCATTAACTTGAAAGATATAAACACTTTTTTTATTTACACAACAGCTTCGTTCACAGTAATCAAGTTTTTTAAACACTTGTGATTTTGTATATATCTGTAATAGTTATTTTTAAAGTTTTGTAAGAATACGATTATCTTTGTTAAACAATTCAGCCATGTCGTTCCTATTAGTCCTATATCAAGATTCGAAATTTTGACACTCACCGAAGACTTACTTTAGAAATTCAAAGTTACTTAGGGACCTATAAGATGCTCAATGCTATGATTTATATATAATATGAGTTTTTGAGGAAACCAGCCAGATCTAAAGTTATGGATATTGCTCGAAGAATAAGTACGCCAGGTTTGTAATCCTTCAGTCATGTCTCTAGGCGATTAGATTACGGCTGGAGTTGAAATGCGTTAGCAAAGAGAAGCAACGAAGCGGGTGGCTTAGGCCTGCAACAATTTTCACATTGTGGGCACAGTCTACATTTAGCGGTGATGGTGATAGGTTGATTTTATAATTTATTTGACGGATATTTTAAATATTTAAAAGTCGTCGTTCGACCTACAGTCAAATTTTTAAACGAACATCCCTGATCTTGATATAACAATTTAAATGACATTGACAGGTGACAGAAGTTCCCAGTCTTTTGATTTCGTTTCTTTATTATTCGTCAACATTAAACAACCTTAGGTATTAATAAAAAATGATAATATCTATTTTTGAGACATAAATTGATAAGTGTTAATTAATATTAGTTATCGAAAAATCTCTTACGGGTAGTCATTAAAGTTACTAGTAATTTATTAAATTGTAATGTCTTTAGAACAAACTGCTTGTGATGGTAAGTGAAACATGTATTAATTATTGACTAAAAGAATTATTTTTGTATAAGTTTATTAACTAAGATAGAGAATTCATACGAAAAAATGAATTGATGTTATACGACTAAATATTAAAATAGGTTTTTCTAATGTTGCAAGCAATTCTTACAGACCTGAAGGCTTTTGAAAGACGCCTAACAGAGGTGATAGCATGTCTCCAGCCGGCTACAATGAGATGGAGAAGTTAGTAAATTTATTTTAGAATAAATAATTATATTTCTATAGTATGTGGTCCTTAAAAGTTTTAACAAGTTGTTCTTCAGATATTTATATTATAGAACATCTCTTTTTTTATATTTTACAGTTGTTCTCGCTGTGGTGTCTGTGTGTACAGCCATAGCCGCCTGGCATTGGCTGACTGATCCTCTAACTCCTGTGGTATCGCTGACACAATCTCTCTGGAATCACCCATTTTTTGCATTTACTTCTACCTTTCTAGGTTGGTAGATAAAAAAAAAATTAATATTTTCATGTTTATAGCAGTTTAAGAAGCAATGTATTTGGTGCTATATACTTCTAATTTTAAAAATTATATTTGGGTATGACCATTGGTGGAACACTTATCGTAATTGCTACATTCGCTTTAATTTGTAACATTATGAAATGTTTTCGAATCAATATTATATATGCACTAAAATGAATCCAATATTTAAGTAAAGAGCCAGAATAAAGGCTCTTCTAAAAACTTCCCAAGAAAAATTCATGACAAATATAACAACTTAACATTCCTTTTGAATGTTAAGAGTTAGTAATATTTAGTTAATGTTCCACAAATATTAAACAGATTCTTCTAAAGTGTTTAACTTTAGTCAGGGCAATATGGTTGAATTGTAGAAAGCACTGTAGCTATATACAAGAAATTGTAGGTTCAATTTCTTTTATATGAATCTTGATGCCAGTATTTAGCTGTGCATTTTTAAATGGTAGAAGAATAATTATATATATAATTAAATAGTTAGAAATTAATCACCCGCGGATCTATCATGGCAACACTTAACAATCATGTGATTAATGTTACCATTATTAATATTCCAGTTCTACTATTTATGACGGGAGTCCATAGAAAAGTCATTGCACCCAGCATTATAACGGCAAGAACACGTTCGGTGCTAAACGACTTCAACATGTCCTGCGATGAAACCGGCAAACTCATACTTAAACCGAGACCAGCAAATACTTAATACATTTATTATAAAATAATTATTAAATATTGTTAAGTTAAATAAAACACATACCGAGAGCCTATTTGTTTATTATATATAACTTTGGTGTGTTGATTATAAATAAATAAATGACAACTAAGAAAATATATTTATAATACATCTTAACTATATTTAAACACAATTGACTTAAATTCAATAGTAATGAACAAATTATATCAATATTGCCTAATTTTTTTCTAGAAAATCATTTCCGTTATAGTATATATTTTTTTATAAATTGTTTTAAAAGTTAACAGATCACATATAAAGGATGTTTTTAAATAGAATTAATAGTAATAATAAGTAGTACAATTTTATGTTGATATTTTTCATAGTTTAATAGTAACCCAATTTATAATTATATAATAAAATTAATACATTATAATTATAATAGAATATTTCATGGATTCATCACAATCATCCTTAGGACAAATGACAGTTTATTTTTAACAGTAATAAAAATAATCTAAATGCATACACATAGTTGAAAACTGTTTATCTTGTAACATAGAAAGTTTTAGAATTAAACATCCAACAGGTGTCTAGCACGACAAAAATTACTGTTAGTATGAGTCAAGTGATAGTTTTGAATTTAGGCAGTGGTAGGTAGTAATTACTAATAAATTTACACTATATAATAATACATAAACAACACTTCTAACTACATAAACAACAGTATTGTGCTAACTGTGCAATTTATATGAACTAATCTAATTATGAATATATAATACTTCATAACATCTAAACTAACTTATATTTGTGCTAATATACTCTGAAGACAACAAGATCAGCGAAAAAATATTAAAATTTAACATAGGAAAATTATTTATTTATGTAAATAGGTAAATCAACTTTATGTAATGAGTAACAGCAAATGATTAGTGGAAGACGTTCTATAGATATACATCATTGTGCGCAACGACTACACAGATTAAATACATTGTATAGATAATATTCATATTAAAACATATATAAAATCCATTTAATATTACTTTGTTAACATCAAGGCAGTGGTACATGCATAATTACATTACTAGTACTTACAGAATAAAATATAAACGGCTTTAATTATGTTTTCATATTATCAGCCGTTTCATATAAATTTTATGTTATTATTAAACAAATATAGAAGTCATATATAAGTCAGAGAATGTTTTGTAACATGTTATATGTAAGACAAGGAAGATTGCACATTACATCTATCTATATATATAAAATATCTCTACAACACATGGGTATTAAAAAGTGTTATAGTTGTATCAATTCCTTTCAGTAATCTTAAATTCTAATTGAGTAGTAAAAATGTTCTCAAAAATTTCTTTCAACACTGGTTTAACTTATTGCACAATTTCTGTGGTAACCGATTATCATAATTTCAAGGCAGTTTTTTCTTTTATTAGTTAATACATTTTATTTAATCTATAATATATCTTAATTTATTATCTACACTACAGTGACTTGTATAATCTGTGACACCATTTACCATAACCTTGCACAATTGTGGGGTAAGGGATAGATTTCTCAAAAATAACTGTTCTGTGATAGCTTTAAAAGCATGTATAGTCTACATTCACAGATATAATCTGTATTACTTAGAATTTTTTTAATACATTAAACATTTAAGTTATGTTTATATTTTTAAGTGTTTAATCGGTATAAATTTATAGCATCTCTTATACAAAACGTATCATTAAATCACTATATAGACTACATTATTTAATATACAACTAATCAATATTCGTATTGTGGCATGATCTTTTGATATTAGGATTATTATATTGACGTTAAATATAACTAGGTATTAATATAGTTATATAAATCGATATAAATAGAAAAGATCAAGCTACAAAGAAGCTAACAGCGAAATAAATGCCAGCGAGAAATCCCCATTAGTTTATTGTCACATCAATCCCCACAACAACATGCAAGGCTTGAATGGTGTCCTCACGCAGCCAAAAGGCTCCGGATGTTCCGCGGTGTGGATTGGCTGTTGAGATGCTTTGTGGTGTATCTGAGGGCGTTCAACAGGGGCTCAGCCTTCGGCGGCGGCTGCTGTTGGAGGAACTTTACGCAGCCCTTCACATCCACTGATGATGACCGGCAGAAAGCGCCGGATGGGTGGACCCAATCGTATAGGATTATCAGACCGACCATCACTCGCAGTACCAAGAGAGAGGTCTCTTCACGGCTGAACTGGGCGACTAGTTTACTGTAAAAGTACAAGGCAATTACGATGGGAAGTTATTTTTAATTATTGGATGTTTGTTTGTACGAAGCTTCCAAAAATTTTATATTCGCTAAATTGTTACGACGATATCTTTGAACAATTCATGATGATAACATAAATTAATAAGATTTTCACAGCAAGACAGTTAAAAGACGAAACTTCTCAGCATACCATGGATTCCCCCATGGGTTCGATCTTATAATTTTAATAACATCGTATTTTATAGCCATAGGACTAAATCCATCAGACACTAACAGTCCACGAACGGAAGTTACCAGTAACTTTCACCCACAACAGTTCTCTTGTGACCAAAATTTATGAATTATTTAATGTACACCTGCTTCGAATATGAAGCTGTTTTTGGGGTCCCTCGTAAAACGTGGATTCAGGGCCTTACTATTTATTATATGGAATATTATATAAATTATTCACATGCCTATTAATGGTGTAATTTTCTATGGTTTATTTCGTTTCTTTCGTTAATACATATCGTACGCGAAAACATATTAATGAAAAACGAAACGTCTATGTTAAGGCAATGAGGCGAAAGCGTTGTAAGTACAAGCGTCCTTTGGGCGGTGCTGGAATAAAAGGATAAACATTTGCGAAGCTAGCTGTGACAGTCTCGATAAAACGTATTCTTGTTTGATATTATAACAGTTGATGTTAAAATCGACGGATCCCAGCGGTAAAATGATAAGACAACAAACTAAGTCACTTTTTCTTTTTTATTATCAAAAAACTATTTTCTTTTAAAGGACTTGTTGGGAAATTAAATTTAAATATAATATATAGAGCGATAAAATTATCTGTACGAACAGGTTCGATGCTGTAACTTTGGGAATGGCATATTTTAGTTTTCACTATTTTCTAAGCAACCGCGCCTGTTCCCAAAGATAATGGAAAGCTTTATTACGCAGGTTGTAGGTTCGAATCCCGCGCATGTAGATGACTATTTCACTCTACATACATTTGAAAATTAATTAGAGTATAAACTTAACATATCCTTAACGATAAAATCATAAAAACTTGGCAAATAATGCCTAAAATGTAACAGTTCATATTAAAAATAATTTAAAAAATTGTTCTATAAAGCATATTCTGTATTATTTACTATAAACGTGAGTTAAAACAGAGACGTTCCAATTATATGCCTCTATTTTAGTAGAGAGGAAAACGCAGCCATAAAACAACAACGAGGTTAAAATGATAGATGACATTTCAAAATAATGACAGACTGATTGAAATTTATATTTTACTAACTACTTTAAAACGAATCTACTAATGTGTGAGAAATAGTTTACCAACAGTTTTCTTAGTAATCAACATACATAATATTAGGACAAATACTAATTACGTCATCAGTATATTTTTGGGTTATTCTTGAACGTTTTAAATTATGCGTGAGTTTTCCAATATCAACTTAAATACGGATGATTATAAGGTTTCTTATTCAATAAATCTGGCGATCAACCGAACTTCCGTTGGTATTCGGGTTAACAATGCAAAACTCTTGCTGGGCACACTGATTGAGAATTTATTGTATTTTCAATTAACAAACGCGTGAGGAGAAAACCAATTAGAAATTTCGTTGATTGATCTCATGCCTTCTATATCATTCGACTTTAAAAATTTTATAAGATAGTTGCATTTTGTTTTAAACACATTAGTATTTAAAAACCACTTTATTATTCTTGAACGTTTTGTTGATATTTACTATTTAAATCCCTCGGATTTCATTGCAGAGTAAATCTCAAATGTTTTGTGCGATTCTAATTAATGTGTCATCGAATTCTGTTAATGTTATCATTCAAGGCACATTGCTCTATTGTCACTCAATGGGACGCCCGATTGATGTAGCCCAGTCGGAACATTTTAATCATTTAAAGAACAGCATAGAAATCAGAGCTGTATTTTGTGGGAATACAGGTTAAATTCGCTTAAACTTATCCAGCATGTGTTTCGCATCAACTGACTATAACCGAATATGTTTGATAAGGAAGTGCCTACGTCAGGACGGTTCGTATTAAAAGCGGCACACCATATAGTATCTGATACATGATAAGCCATTATTGAAAATCAATTTGTCATAGTTTATCCAAATTATATGTCAGTATGACACGATACCTTTCACGGCATCTATATTTATAAATAGTTGTTTCTTTGGCTTGAAGACAAAAAAGAGACTTAAGAACAAATGTTCCACTTTGGTTGTACAAAAAAATATAAATGTTCTAAGGGCAACTAATTTATATTATATAAACGTTGATACGTATTTGGTACTTAAAATACTTTTATTGAGGAAGAAAATCATATTAATAGAAAGGGGAGACTAGAGTATTTGATGAAGCATTATGTCATCAGCGTCCTATCATATGTCGACACTTGACACTTGACCCCGGCTAGTACATCACTATAATTCGCCCTTGCACGGCAATGAGGATGTCAACGTGCGATTCAGAAAAGCATTTTACCAACAACATAAAGTCTAAACACTAGGCTGATTATGTCAGAAATGTTGTGAAGAAAAAGTTTAGATGCTGCATTCATTAGTGACTTCAAAAATTGATCTTTCCGTGCTACAGTCTTTAGGAAGTGGTGCCAAAATAGTTGCTAAAGGTCATGATTTGTGGAGACCAAAAACACACAGCAAACGAATTCACTTTCTCAGACTTTAATGCTTAAAACTTTAAAAGAATATATATTTTTTTGTTGATTTATAGAAAGTTTTGGAGACAATTTACATTCTATTTTTGTTCTTCTAGCAAAAATTCCATTTTCCCTACATAACCCTCGCACGCGATAGTATCAACATATGTTTATGGATTTTACTGGAAACTCCTCGTTTGTAGTTTGAAGACACAAACTTATAGTAAGGCTACTGAGATTATTAATAAGGGTGAGGATACTTACGGATTTTCTAACATCCTCAAGCAGACCTTCGCCATGGTGCTGAGTGTTTCTGTCGTGTTCTCCAAGTCCTGTTGATTGTCATTCACGAACTGGCTGGTCGCCTCCGACAAAACTTTGAGCATCGGTGTCGCTTGAGCATAGAAAAGTGACATTCTGTTGGCCACCTCCGCGCCTATGTGGGGTTCCTCGCCCGGTGGAAGTTCAGCGTTTATCAGACCCCCGCGTGAAACTATCCGTCTGTAATAACTGAAGTCGTTCTGGATAGCTGGTGTCTTCATCTGAATTAAGTTGAAAATTATTCATTCAATTTAATCCCATAGATATCTAAATATAACTTTAACAAATTTGATATTAAATGTGTTGTAACATACGTTGTAACATACTTTATAAAATAAAAAAAATATGATTTACAATTAAATAAACAATACAGTTAATCGGTCAGTATAAATCGTAATAATAAAGTTATCTCGTGTTTACGGAGTCCCTGAGCGAGAATAGTTACGAATTTATTTATTTTCTCTCAACCCACTTAACAAGAAAATAAACAAATCGACTGTGAATCAGAGTCCGGGCAATTCATACGCATATTTTTACCTGATACATTTTATTTTGTATTTATATGACAAACACAATTTTTAGCACTGTCCATAGTATAGGCACTTCAACTACATTATAAAATCTTATTTTCATTAGTATGGAATTATTAATACAAAAATAGATGATATAATTATTTTTACGAATAACTTTAACGGAAGACGTTTAGTTGGTTGTATATAATAATAGTCACAAGTACAAATGTAACCCAAATTATTCATTGCATATTAATTATCTATGCACGATACGTTCAAAAATCGTCAAAATAAAACGTTGACCTACTTTCTTTGTTACAATACCACTGACAGCTTAGATCTTATATCAATAGAAATAAGGTCGGATTTCCGATACGCTTAAGTTAAACGAATAGCAGTTTACGCCCTACTTTGATGTTTAATCAAATCGGAACTGACACTCGGATTTGAAATTTGAACTCTTTGTGATATTTATAAGTAACTCTTTAATGTCAACGCATCCTTATTCCCCGTTTATCCGCTCGGCATTATATCCTGTCGCATCGGAGCGTGTCACAGACCATATAAGGCGAGCAATAGACTTTCAAATCTTAAATTTAGGTTTAACGATTAAACCATTAGAACCATTTAGTTTTAGTTAAGTAAATAAAACTAATATATTTCGGATTTACTACGCGATTTTTTTTATTAAACTACATAATCCCGACGTTTCGGTTACTTTTCAGCAACTTATTACAGGCAGACGAGATGTGAGTAATAAAAGTAAGCAACAATATATTTTTTAAAATAATCAATACATTTCTCATATTTTATAAACAAATTAATATGTAGTTTTTATAAAAATATCATATGCGAATGCAATTAACAGAGCACTTTCAACGACAGAGAGGTCGGTGTCATTTAAAACAAATGTGCAAAAAGTTGCATCATCACGTTTAATACGAAACTTATACGACATTTCATTTTACGTGAAGTGCAGTGCCATTTAATTTTCAACGTGAATGAAGATCTGAGATTTATTACACGAACGTAATTTTTTTCCACCTAAATATTACAAATGCAATATTTGTTTGTTTTTTTCTTATATCTAAGAATTACTGAACCGAGTTCTACCAAAATCCAGATAGATAGACTTTTAAATAGAGCATATAACACAAATACTATAAACGAAATGACGTAAACATCAAGAAGGTTGTATATTGTATAAAATAATCAAGTGTTTGATGAAAAAAAAAAGATAGCTTTATTTATGAGAGCTTCAATCGTCAAAGCGTTTATTTAATTTAAGGGTCATATCAGCCAATGACATGTTTACATAATAATGATTGCTAGTATGCATTGGGTCTAACTAATAGCAATTGTAACAATTGATACGGGAATTGCATATACAAGATTTGTATATATGTATGACTGTACCGTGCATTGTTTAACGTTTCTATCTATAGATAAACGTAGATAAGATGAGATAGTAAATAAATTAAAGAAGCTTGCAAATTGTTGTGTTACACGGTATGGAATGATAAATGTTTTGAGATCATCGACACTATTGTGTTGGAATGATTTAAATCAAGCTTGGATTTCTTCAGATGATTCATTTAATTGTTCTGTAATTACAATACTGTAATTACTTGCTTCCATAATAGGCGTTTGTTACTGCGGAAATAGTTTATTGATGCTGACTTAGAGATATTACAAATACAACTTGATTTTTATTTTACAAAGAAAACACAACGAAATGTATTTATGTTAATAAAAGTTGAAATGTCTGTTTGTAATTTCAGATTAACATGTGTTTAATTGAAAATTTTGACCAGTCTGTCTGTTGGTTCCGGCTTCTCCCCAGAAAGACTGAACCGATTTTGATGAGGATTTCACTCTCAGGTAGGCAAAGCTATAAGGAGTGATTTAGGCTTTCAATTCGAAGGAAGGTTCTAGTTTGATAACATATTCGTTACGCTATTACTCGTTCAATTTAAGGTCGTTCTTCAAAATAACTTTTTTAATCTAAAGGTCATCGATTCTAAATACTGTTATAAATATGATAACATGTAACTCAAAAGAGATTTAATACGCGATCAAAGTCACAGACAACAGTTAGTTGTATATAAAAGTTTTATACCGACAAAATTAATAAGTTCAACATCTTGAGATCTAGGCTTTGATAAATTCTAGTGTCGAACGGGTCCTACCCGGAAGCTTGACACTTGATCTAGGTCTCGTTAGAGTGACACTATCAACAACATAATAACTTTACAATCTTACAAATATTTATAATGCATACAAGCTCATAAAACAAGTTACATTTAACATGTCTTGCACAGAAATTAAAATACCACATCGACTCTGTAATAACAAGCGGGAGAACGAACTCAATCTTTGCATAATCATTTTGCAAGCACATTGTATAGACATCATAAACATGAAATGCAAAAATACTTGCAACTGCTGAGAAAAAAAAAAAACACAATGTAAGTGATAATTATAACTGATATATATATTTTTTTGTATACTTACTTTGTGTTCGTCGAATTTCAGAACGAACTCTAATATTTCGGCGAACTGTTTGACCAAGGCCTGCTGTTGCTCCAAATGCTGTGTGGGACTCATTGACCCTCCGACCAGAGAGCCAAGTAAGCGTGGTACCACCTGGAAGACATTGAAGTAGTATTAACCACTGCGAAAGCCATCGGCCGCTACGTTGGTGCACCCCGGATCTGTCAGCGACAGGGTACACCAGCGACTGGCCGGTCCTGGCAGAAGAATTAATACCATTTAATATAACAATAGTATAAAATTGGAAACATTGTTATTTTGGTAAGATGGGAAAACAGAACTGAAATAAAAAAACAGAAATAAAATATTAATATTCTTTACCTACATAATATTTGATTATCCGTCTGTGGTTACAAAATATTTTATAATGATTTCATAAGCACAATAGATACGAAATATATTATAACAGTATAATCTTAATGACTTTTCGTTTAAATATAGGGATGTTAAGTACCGCAAATGATAGGATTTTAAAGAGACAAAATAAAACGTACATATATTTTTTATAGAATCTATATTAGTCTGGGTTTCATGTGCACAAAACCCAGTCTGACATGAATTCTATAAATAACAATAAAATATGTATGTAGGTGCATAGACGAGGGTAGAACACAGTTACAAAAAATGCGAGCAATTAATTCCAGGGGAATTGTTGATTGCTGCATAGTGTAATATGTTCCGGAATGG
>DVQP01002644.1:0-12168 GCA_018231745.1 Danaus eresimus
CAACATTAATTTTATTTTAATGAATGCTTGCGAAAGTTTTAGACCTAATTATTTTAATCAAATTAATATTTTCGGATAAACTATCACGGCTGCCCGCCGGCCACGGTTGCTGTAAAGTAACCGAAATTTCGGGAGTAGATAGTTTAAAAAATAAATAAATATCACATAGTACATACCAAAATGAGTTTAATTTTAAGCAATACACACGAAAATCTTAAATACTATATTGTTTAGGATTGTACAAAAAATGTATTCCTGATTCTGAATGTGGAAGTTGATTAAATCTTCGTAACTGTTTTAGAAATACTAAGATCCGACAATACTTACAAAATACGTGAACGTTGCACATTCGCATAATATTTATTTATTTATTACATTGTTAGAACAATGTCGGATGGATTTAAACGAAACAATAGACCTTATTTTCCTAATCAAGTTGATTGACCGCTCAGCTGTTCCTAGTTTGCATGCATTTCATATATTTCCATTAATTTGCATGAATATTAAAACCGAACACTCGGTTCTAGGAATTGAACGAAAGCAAAACATTTGAGACATAATTAAATTATTGGAATATCAACCGCTAACACCTAATTATAATTTATTCCAGCAATTTGTTTTGAATTATCATTCGATGACTGGAATATTTATGATATCAAATTTTAACATGCTTTTTTAAAACTTAATGTACCGTGAAAGCTTTTAAAGTTAAGTAATTTAATGGAAAATGGTAGTAAAGAATAACAATATTAGTTCAAATATTTGTGAAAAATCAAGAAAAAAGGTACATTATTTATAACACATTAATCACAAACGAGCCAAGAGGGTATGGATGGATATTATTTTTTTTCTTAATATATAAGACAATACCCGCTGTCTAGAATAAAATAGGTAATTTGATTTATCATAAACGAAATAATACTACACAACCAAAATGTGAGATCGATGTCCTAGTAGCATCTAGGTTAAAGGAAGATTTTTCTTCGTCTTTCAGTACATTTATTGTTTTGGAAGGGTCGGGCAACATTAAAGCTCATAAAAGAAATAAACAGAAATCTCTTTTGTTCTCAGACCTAGATACACCAAAGAACTGACTAACTGTGTCCCATACAACCGTCAGAGTCAGCGGTTTTGCTATTTGGCACACATCTATTACGACTACTCTAAATCCAACTCGAAATCCAAAACTCTTCAGAATTTTGGATTTAGAGATTAACATTTTTTAGTTGTTTTTAAACAATCTCATTTACTGAACGTAGGAATCTCAGCATGTGTTCCATTTCACATCAATCTCTAAAAAGAGAGCTATACTTTTCCAGCAAAGCCAGGTTTTCTAGTTAATAAGATTACCTATATTTAGACTTTACAGCCTTAAAAGGCACTTCCCATCTACATGTTGTATAAGAACTTGTTCATTACACATCTTGTAGTAGTAGGATGTAATTTTAAATAATACTTTAATACCTGACGAAATAAATTTACAATAGATTTCAATTTCTCAATTGATGGGCTGATACGCTTGAAAAACTTACAAAATATATAGCCCACATACGTATCGAAAAATATATAAAATTATTTGAATTTCATATTATGAAGAGTTACCCTTCCTGGTGCTTGTTTTATTACTGTGTAGTTTTGTTATTGTATAAAATTTATATGTACGTAATAAATTTATAAAGTTCGCTCTAGCCACCTACGGATTTATTGAATTTAAAACGGTACTCTAACTTGAGGGTTCAGTATGCAAATCCAGGAGTTGAACGACCTGAGGATATGAAATGGGACAAGGAAAACCGCATTTAATAGGATTACAATTGCTTTACATGACTTGCTCAGTGCGGCGTGACACATTTCTACACAAATATGAAAGGAAAAATATATTTAAGTAGGAAATAATATTTCCCCGAACCGAGAGATAAAGTGTGTATTGTAATATGAATAAATAATAAGAATATGATTTACGCTGAACACAGATATCAAGACATTACCTAATAAGTTGTGTGTTGGAAACTTATGCTAAGGATTAATATATTTTTATAATACAATATAATGTGAAGCTAAAGCCATCTGTAGCGGGAGGCTGTCATAAACTCTCGTGCCACGGCCCTTTTTCATCTCGATACATTAGTTATGAATATATCTTATTTATTTTGTCCTTTATTAGAGATACCTTAGCTTGAAAGCATGAAACTATGCTAAAAATGAATTAACACATTAACTGTTTAAAAATAGTCCATTTGGAAATTACATTATACGAAAAACATTTTATTTATCTGAAGACTGTTAAATCATTTTCAATTTATAGATAATAATATTTTATAAATATTGATGCAAGCGCCAATAAAATTAAGTGTAATCGATACAAAGAATCTAAATACGTATTGTGGATAAAAATATTTTATAGACCTAACATAAAAAACCTAACATTAATTGAAAAATATATTAAATGTTCAGTTACAAGGGCAACATTTTATAGAGAGTTCTAGCTTCAGTTCCCAGTTGGTGATGTTACTTGGTGACACCAAACGTTAGAACAGGCAATATCGACTCCGAATGTTTTAAAAATCACATAGTATATATTTATGATATATAATTAAAATAAGGAATTAAATAAAATTTGTAATTTAATATCTAATACACCATCGACCATCTGCCTTTCGTTGGCGTGTCGACTGACGTGTTGAAACATTAAACCGTAACACAGACTGTCGACAGCGGGATCCGAAATGTTATTGTATATGAGAATTAATTAACCACCGCTCTTGACAGGGTTAATCTTGTTAAAAATGTAATTGTATCAACTAACAGGGCAATTATTATAATATACACACAAAAATAGGACTTTTAAGTGTTTAGAAACTATAGTAAACTATTTAGAAATGGTCTTATGATATAATATTTTATTTATTCAATGAAAAAGCCTCTATATCTGAAATATTATTCATATGAATGTAATATTTTATGTTAAATGTGTGAGCTACATTCCTTATTAAATGTAATTAAAGTGTCTTAGGTAGAGATAGTAAAGAACATTGTAGTTGACACAAGAACAACAACTCAGATTATACCGATGTTGATTTTATAAAAAAACTAAAGTTGTGATCTTTAGAACGTCGAGTGAGATTTGGAAAAATTTAATGAATATAAAAAAAATAGGGAAAAATATAAAAATGATATCGATAAATGGATAATTTGTATTATAACTAACAATAAACTAAATCTATCCAGGCGAGCGAATGACCTACATTGACACGAATATACAACCGGTAGTACGTATTGAACTTTCTGGTGGAAAGGTCAATAGACCATCTGTAGGTTCTACAGCATCCGTAGTGATAATTGCTGGAAGCATTGGATATATTCCGTTTTCAGTTTATATTTTAAAAATCTTAAAATATACAGTTAATAAAATTATATAATCGAATATCTATAATTATACAACAAGTAACATTAAGATGAATAAATAACTTATTAAGATTTATATTAAAAAGTTCTGCGAATTTCAGACAAAACAGAATTAGTAAGTTTCAGAGAATGGCAGAATAAACACATTTTAGTGTGACATTTATAGCGGTTAGAGCCTTATCGGGTACATTTCACTTCAACTATACTTACAGAACAAATGTAACTGACAATTTATATTAAGATAGAGATAACATGTATCCTATGGGTTGCACAATACATCCTATGCAATGCCATCAGCCGCAGGCCTCGTGAGGAAATGTACAAAAATACACTCCACTACCGACCACATACAGTTGATAATGGAATGAAGATTAAAACAGCTACGGACTATCTCCTTTCAACAGTGAAATACAACCAGGTACAGTCACGATCGACATAAATGATGTTAAATCTCCAAATATAATTCATACATTCGATTTTGAATTCTATGATATGAAAATAGGATAGATATTTGAAACATGATTAAGTTGCGCGTGAGCATAGAACAATTGTACGCCAAGGATCGAAAAGGACGGAATATGGAGGGAGTAATTTTAAATTGCACAGTTTGTAGAATCGTAGTGGGATAGCAACGCAGTGTCTTCAATTAAGAGAATGCAATAACTATACACAATTCCGATTCCAGGGAACAAAAACTCAATCGAATCAAGTATATTTAACTAAAACGAGTTATACCAAAGCCTGTAAGGTAGAAGTATAAAAAGCATACGAACATGAATTAAACAATTTTGTAATCACTTGATAATAAAATTAATCAAATGATTTCTCTTAACCTTATATATATTTATGAATTATTTGAACACAAAAAAAACCATTTAAACTACACAGCGATCTTCATCTCACCGCGTATACGCACGAGTGACTTGAAAACGATACATCCATCTCGGTCTAACACGTATAATAATATACTTTCATCTCGCTCTGTCATAACAGTTGAATGCAGTAACATGCCGATTACGAGATTAATAGCTAGAGAAGATCTGACACAGAGCAGTTTAACAAAATTATAACTCCATATATGGATTGAACATCTACCAATAAAAGAAACAATCACAGACCCTGTCATATTGTAAATATATGAGAAAATTCTCCAACATGGCATTTATAATATAAATATGAATATCTCAAACAGATATGATAAAGGACAAAATAATGTAAAATTATTTTACATATATCATACACAGGAGCACAATGACGATAATTTTCCGTTCAAGTAATATCCACGAAAAAGCGCACGTGCCTGAAAATAAAATTGAGATATGAATCAAACAATTTACGACGTCATAAGTGTCACTTATAAAACAAATTAAATATGATATACATTTATTTAATATTGTTATATTTTGGGGAGCGTTTCCTTTACAGATAATGTTTTAAGGTCGAAGGTAAAAAAAGGTTGTCATAATGTGTAGGGAATGAAGGAAATCGAAAGCTGTATTGATGGGTGATTAAGTTATACGTTACAAAGACACTTTGTATTACATTGTAATGGAATTTATTTAAAGACTGAATTTGATGTACATTTATTTCTTCAATATCAAAATACAAGTATATATCGTCGTAATAAAAAATCATATAATGTTTGCTGTCAACAATTAATCTGATGGACGGCTGGGCGGACTACATTAACATATATCATAGGAGACATCACTGAACCTTATATTGATAGAACCTTAATTAGAAGGACATTATTATCAGTTTACCCGGATACCATCTCTGTTAGTGTTATAAAGTTTATAATCATTAATCAAGTAACATATTCAACACTTCCATAGATATGTTTTGTGAGAACCAGTTATCGGTCAGGACATACGCTGCGTGAGAACGACCCCGATTACAATATTTTGATGGGAATCAAAGGCGCCGCGAGGGGCGGTTAATCGCCTTTATTTGAACTGAACCCCAAAGTAATTCTTGTAAAGCGGTTGCCAGACTCAGGGCGTTAAAGCTGCTTCAACACTATAATTTAGATGTATGATAAGTACTAAATGGTCTCTGTAATTTCACTATATATTGCTACTGCATACGATAGATCTATGTTTAAGGCTACCATTACATTATACGACATTTATATCAATAAAGCTAAGTAAAAATATATAAGCTGTTATATAATAATTCAATTATAATGTTAAAACTTTCAACGTTCGTGTGAACAGCCCCTGCATCGCAAGGGATTTACCGATCTGGCAAGTATTGATTTAAAGTACCTGAGAGGGGACAACAAATACGATGTGAAAGTAATTTTACACACACAACAATCCACATTGTAATGTCGTATTATGTTATATGATATATTACAATAATCATCAAAACAGTCTACCAATATGCTCGTAATGAGTAAATGGGAAGGAATTTGATGGGGCACAAAATAAGCAGGCAAAGATATTCAAATAAATGCAGAACCAGAGTTAAACCCAACATATGATGACACAGTACAATAGTAAACGTGTTTTATTACGATGGACAAAAAAAAAACATGACGGTAGACCATATCAGAGCGTCTTGTAATGTGATGTTAACTTGTGTGTGTCACCGTTCTATGAAACAAAACGCTACAAGAGAATGTGGTGTTGTGTTCGGTTTGATTATTGGTACGGCGGAGTTATCATGAGAACCGATCGCTTACAATGTAACTTGAATAATTTAAAACTCACACATAAATAAAAACCCTTTTCAAGGTGAAATTATTGATTACCATTAAAATAATATTAGACGTGTTTTAATAACAATGGTGTATATTACGTTACATTTATTTCTGTGTTTTTCGCTGCATAACCGAATATTTACATAGTTAAATCTTCGGTTAAAAATATGGTTGAGCCAACTTAAGTACTAGAATAACGGACAGGTTACCTATTTCCTAGCCTGACATAGGGAGCAAACCTCGCAGTAGAAACTTGTAATTGGATCATGCTGCATGACGTGGCAAGACGTAAAACCCTCATTACGTACTTCATAATTGCTTTGTGACTCAATATAAAAGTACGCATCAATATCAATAAATAAATGATAACATCATACATATACCTGTATATGTTTATTTACGTCAAATATATTCGATACATACAACTGAGATGTATTGCGAGTGACAATTTAATTAGTCTAGTATTGGAAACTGAATCTCGGGTATAGCACACCAATGCATCTATATGTAGCTTGTATTATATGATAAACTAGGAGCACTTAGATTTTGTTCTTAAATTCACGTTACTTTAATGAACGTGTTCCATATGTAATACAAGACCAATGTGACCTCAAAGCCAAGCCAAGCCAAGCCAAGCCAAGCTAAATGACACGGCGCACTTTAAGTGTCTTGTTTTCATACAAATGTACGTTTTGATACAATGTGTGACACAATTATGAGTTATTCTCTGTTAGCAATAGAAATGCATTATTTTAATTACGTTTTGTTTAAGAATTTCTGTTATTTTTCATATTTATACACACATATATAGGATAATATCAGTTATAACTTTTGTTTTATTACTTAACAAAGTTGAATATTAAAAACAGTTTTCATAAGTTTTATATTACGTTGTAACTTTATTCAGTAATGATTTAAGTTTACCTCATATAAATGAAAAAAATATAGAGTGCTTTCAAATTACTAAGACATAATTTTTTTCGTCAACTTAAAATACATAATGAGATCTAAGATTTTCGCAAGTCATTTAAATAAAACTAAAGTATTTCGGATTTACTACCGTGATCACATATGCTGAAAATTACCCGATACGTCGGGATTATGTATTTTTTACAGTAATAAAAATATTAATTTTATTTAAAATATATAACAGAATGCAATTAAGATTTTGGAATTATTATCCACATATGGAATGAAACCACTAAGTTTATTGAAATTTTTAATGTTAAAATATATTTTTTTCTTTTTTTTAAATATGTTATTATAAATATAAAGCAAAAAATAACAAATACATGCATTGATTTTCGATACAAGTTAATAAAGATTTTTTTTTCTTTCATATTTGTTTGCTTATTAGTTTCCCACTATAACGAGCGATTTAGCTAGTCAGTTAGATATTATAGATGTTAACCTAAATATAACTTCATCATATTAACCTACCTGTTTCATATTCCTAATTTGCAATCGTTGATAAAGCTAAAGCCGTTCCCATATTATTTGTAGCGACACCTTAAACAATAGCAATAAAAATATTGATCCAAAATACAGCTGCACCTGTCTCTGGACTCACTTTAGAAGGGAAAGCTTTGTCAATAAAATACTAAATATATTAAGATTACCTTGAGCTTACTATGTACTGTTTGTACGATAGTTATCTATTTATGAGTAAGACTAACTCACTTTACATCTATCGTGTTCAGAGCAGACGCTTACTACGTTATTCCTGTATGAATAAAATTTATACTAAGGGCACTGAATACATTTGCAACATTCACTACCTAATAAGCTACAAGAGGAGTATTCGAGTCATTTTAATCAGCATTTAAACCTTAAAACCTAGAAATCCAAGTAAAATTCTTTTCTGCATTCGAAAACGGTTATTGCCAAGTATATGACGAAAATGAAGAGCATGTTCAATTTGGAATAAGATTCCTTTGAATACTTTAACATGATGAAAGAAGAACGTGATATGGAAGCAAATTCATCATTCTTGATGAAATTGCAAAGGCATTTAATCTTTAATTAACTGTAGACGTGTCAGATATTGACATAGCGGTGTAAGAAACAACAACTTCGCCGCAATCTTATTTCGACTATAGAAATATATATATATATATATATGTAAAAGGTATATGATATATGAAAAATAATCTCATATTATTTTAAATACCTTATAATGTCTTTAGATATCTCTGTTTTATCTGTAAGGATTGTTTGTTAGAGCAATAAGACTTATTGATAGTTAAGTTGGTCCGCGTCATTAAATCACTTACATCGACGCGTGGGGTCCAACATGTGTCGAACGAAACACCCCCTGCTCACAAAAACTAAGCTTAACATTGTAATAGCTATTGTTTGAACAATACATTTTTAAGCCGTTAATTGTTAGCAACGGTATTAACATGTCTAAGTGTAATAAAATTCACTAAGTAATACAAAATATTACAAATTAAGTAAAGCTCGAGTAAAAATACTTATGACTATTTTTTTGGCCAGTTATTAAAACGTCATTGAACATGAAACTAATATAACTTTTTAATAATTATTAACAAAATCGAAAACTAAGTGAAGGCCAAATAATATCATAGTTCAACAATATTAAAACAAAGGACGTCACTTGATGAACGACAACAGTTCCCTTCCCAAGATTTACGTGATCTTTGGAACAAGTAGTTTTTTGACGAGGGTTCGTCCGTGAGACCTAATACACGTCCACCTCCCCAAGTCAGAGGGAGATAGAGGAAAAAGAGAGAGAGGGGAAACAGAAAGAGACCATATTTATGGCTTGATAATAATCAAAAGGTAAATTATTGGTGTATGATGATAAATACACAGAGGAAAAGTCCCATAAATATATGATTATATTTTAATGAAAAATTTTATATTTCGCTGTCTCTGCGATGATTATTTATACCTTTTTATTAATGTAGCACATTTCCAATGTTTGTACATTAGTTGTGACATTCGTATTTTAAAGTACTAATACATTATCCTACGCCATATATGTATATAATAATGCCCTAATTTCATACGTCTGTACGCTTTCATTAACAGTATTGAGCAAAATTTTCTGCACATGTAACCGCAAACAATGGGGATTCTTTAATAAAATTTTAATAAAATCCCTCCGAATTCCCAGAGCAGATAAACCCACGGAGTGAGCGTTCAAAAAAAATCCCGAATCCCTGTGTTTTGTCGTTGCTCACTCAGAAAACATCCTATTAAGTAATTTTTTCTACCTAAATTTAATGTCGAGGGTTGCATCCCATATGTGCCTATGGGATCGACCGGAGCTGAAGGCGGTATATCGATTTCAACCTCTTGGACGTTAGCCATAAAACCCACAGTTCCATGTCAAAGACACCACTTCAGGGCCAGGCAGCTGGATCCAAATGCACCATGCCATAGTAACCCTCCAATGCAATATTGCGTAGTAATAATAAATTTTCAAAGACAAGGTTGTCTTGGGGTGAGTAAGGGTTGGAATTATCATGGACGTTCCAACCGAATCTAATGTCTTTCTAATTGCAACAGTTTCACCCGCTCCAGTGAACACGTTTCAAGCAGAAATAACGCAGCGATTTATGCATTTATTTCTTGTTTTTTATTAGAATATAAAGCCTTTTATATGTTAATTCTGGTGTGGAGAATATTTTCAAATGATTACACATCAAAATCGTTAATAGAATGTATTTTTAAACATTTTAAAATAAATATTGTAAATGTATAAGTAAATTCTCTAAATCTGTTTCTCTTCGTTCAAAAATACAGCGAAGTAAATATTTTCTATGAGAGTCCACACAGGAATCTTTTGACTAAGCATTTAAAGAAACTTGAATACCTTAACATTCTTTCGTTTCCCGCAGACTCGATTCGGCACTCATTCAGCATTTACCAACAAATATATGAAGAGACTTACCCCCCTTTTTTTTTAAGCATCTTGAGTTCAAAAACGGGTTATTGTTGGTATTACTGCGGGTCAGATTGAGTTGGTTCCATGACAATAGAGGTGTGAAAGGGGTTTTAAGTAAACACTCTTTTGTAAAACGGTCTCATGGCTGTAAGGACGCGTTGTGCAAATAGATTATGGTTCGAGCATTGTAGTCTGTGTCTGACAACATGTTTTCGAGGTTTTAGCTAACTTAACATTAAATGATACACATTTTAAAAGCACGACTTATTTAAACATTTATATCATGATGTATAATAAAGAAAAGCATTCAAAAATATCTTATAAAAATGTTTTTGGTCTTGATATCAAGAAAAAAAAGACAACAGCTATTTTCTTTTAGGGAATAAAGCCGTAGCAAACAAATGTAAAGTTTATAGATTCTACAAACATTTCACATAACGGGTTCTAATACAAAAAATGTTTTTACCACCCTGTTCCGGATCACGGCGCCATTAATGCCGCATTCACACTCAAAAGGTGACTGTCATATACTCTACATCACAAAACAATCCGCATACCGTATTAGAGTTTGTTCTCATTGTAGACATTCATAAAAACTGTCAAATTTGAGTTCCCTGTGTTCCCAATACCTCTATGTTTTAAACAAATCTATTCTCTGCTTAAAGATGGGGCTAATTGCATTTAATCTCTTCCGACAAAAGATTTCCAGTATTAAAAAATGTCGGTAATACAATATTATTCTACAAGGTATGTTAGTTGGTAGGCCAATGGAAACACACCATCCACAATATCCCACCCTTACCCCATTGTTGCTAATGCCGTCTCGCTTATGTTCGTACGTGAGCAAATTAAAACTTTCGAGGGTCGTGCTTTCGAAACAAAATGTGTTCGCGAATTTCTGAAGCGAAGTTCTTTTAATTTTGTACGTTTTTGAGATTTGTTCCGCGAGTGTGTTCTTTTTGTGTCTGCGATTTAAGATTAAGTGTCTACGTGAATATGTAACTCAAATTGAATCAACTCTTTCCCAGTATTGTTAAACATTTTTTGTGGCTCTTTTTGCCGCTCTAATATCAATCACTACATATTAAAATTTGAGGTTCTGATGACGTTGCTATTTTTATCTTTCTTGTATTTATAAACAATAGTTCTTTTAATTTCAGTCTCCTTTTTCGGATTTGAAGCAAATCTATTTTAAATTCAACTTAAACGTGGATTTCTCAAATTAAATATTATTTTATATTAACATACATTAAGTAACCTTAAATTTATAGGTAGGTACTATTTAAACAATAAAATTTGTCGCTCACGTTTCGATAAAGCATGATTCAATTGACCCAAATAGATGGCCCACAGGAAACCCATTGAAGCAATATTAGCTAGGTTTATAATGAACGTTTATTTAAAGGAAATTATTGATTTTAATCGAAAAAACAGATGCAACTAAGATTTTAGATATCCTATATATTGTGGAAAAGTAATTTTCTATGGCAATTTTATCATATATAACTATTTTAATCTTAATAGACAAAACTTGTAATGTCAATGGGTCGCCATATTTGATGAACAGGATCTAAGCGTGTAATACCAAAAGAGAGAGACGGATATAATGTTTGAGAGAGATAGAGAACGTCTCATGTCAACAATAAGGTATAGTGTTCGTGCAGTAACTTGATCATTGAATGGATACATGCAATATTATAAACGAGATTCGAAAAAACAAATGCCAAGCCAAAAAATACTCTATGCGCTTATAATAAGAGTAGAGTGAAAGGAGATGATATGCAAATACGAGTGTAGCTATAGTGTCGTTGACTCGTACATAGAGGCATTCCTATCCAGCTGTTAGCGAGTTACAGCGATGGTGATTGTTTAATAATAATAGTATCGATGTTATAGAATTAACGAGCGGAGTTGTTAACTAGTTGAGAGCAACAAGAGCTGGGTAGTGGGCACCTGTGCTGCACTTGTACTCGGCCATTGTACTTAGCGCTACATTTCTAAGGAAAGTTAGCAGAGTTAGTTTACTAAGACATCAGGCTTATGAAGTAGCTATGAAAATGTTGTGTCTGAACTATTTTTACTCGACTAATACGATTTGGATGAAATTTAAAATTATACAAATACACACACACACACATATATATAA
>DVQP01002645.1:0-12167 GCA_018231745.1 Danaus eresimus
TGTGTGTGTGTGTGTGTGTGTGTGTGTGTGTGTGTGTGTGTGTGTGTGTGCGCGTACTTACGTAGACTGGCGCTACCAGCGGCGACTTTGGTCCGAGCGAGGTGTGAGTAGACAGCTCGGGCGCGGGCTCGTTGGGCGGCCGCCGCGTCCACCGCCGACACGGACCGGGACGACACGCAGCCGGTGGCCTGCGAGCGATCTGAGATGACGGACAGAGATGAGAGACTCGCACAGAGGGACGTACAGCAGGTTGAGGGACGCGGACCTCTCATGGCCACCGGGATGTGTGAGATGGGGGGACGTTCCTGGGACGAGCGGCGGCGGCGGAGAGAACCGGAGCGACTCACCACCGACACCAGGCTCTCCGTGGACGCTGGAGGGGGAGGGGGGGGGAGACAACGAGTGAGAGAGATAGCGATAGTTACCCAATCCGGGGCCGCGTGGAACAGAACGACGGACCGTTAGTATGGAGGATATATTACTTGCATTGATTTCAAATTGGAACCCGAGCTTACCGGACACGCTGGCCGAAGGACTCCGCGGACTGGTGATGGTTCTAGTTCTCTCTGCAAGTTGACACAAATTTTAGTTACCTGTTTCCTTTTATTGTAACAATTTCACATCCATACATCTGCACAAATTCTCACATTTATAATAATAACGTATCAACACTGTATTTTTTTTGGCCATAATAATTCTCATCTCCCTGGCCCGTCAACCAGCACGTACCAGGTATCAACTGCTGAAGTCCGTCCATGGAGCCGGCCTTGTCTCTCTCCAGCTGTTTCTGCGCGGCCACGTCCAGACGACTGAACAGCGCCTCCGCCTGCTCCGGGAACTGACTCTTGTACGACCAGAAAGCTCTGACGACAACATACATGTTATATGTAACCAGGGGGAGGGATGTACCTCGGCGACTGAGGGACAGCGAAAACAGCAACCACGAGCCAACTGGCTGACGCGAGGTTAGTGCCAGCATGAATGTTGGCCACACCTCGGTTTGTTCTTGAGATGAGCAATGCACACTAAAAGCAACCGGCCGCTACGGAACAAACGTTTACAAGTTTACTACTAAAAGGAATCATTTACTTCCTGGCGTTGTTCCTGGCCGTGCTGTCGGCGTCGGCGCAGGCTCTGCGTATGGCGTCCGCGATGGCCGCCTGGTGCCGGTCCAGCGCCGGGCGTGGCCACGAGCGCAGCAGCAGCAGCAGCACCTCACTGAGCGTGGCGCGGATCTCCTTGCTCTTGTGAGTGGTCAGGTTAGTGACCAGCACCGGCAGCAGGCGCGGCGCCGGCACGTGCTGCACGATGTACCGCACGCACACCGTGCCCGCCGACGACACCACCTACACACACAACACCCGGACCGTGAGCCGGTACTGACTGCATGAGATTATATTCTCTTTCAATTACATAAACAGGTTCCCATTAAAAAGCTACGGGACTTGTTGTATAGGACAACTAATGGCTACATCCCATTTTTCGTCTGCAGCGTCAGCTCCGGAGTACAACATCATCCTTCCTCTACCCTGATAACACAAATTTTCCCAATAGAAGGGAATGGTGTTCTTTTGCGTATGTTAGTAATCATCAAACCTGAGAAACGCTCGGAGTCTCACCTTGGCGGCGTTTTGTATGAGGTTGATGAGTTCCTGTAGGATGTAGAGACTGAACTGCTCCAGCTTGTTCCGCAACACCTTAGCCATGTAGGCGATGGTGATGCAGGCCTCCCTCACCACCTGGCTCCGCAGGTCCTTGATGACCACCAGGAACGGCACCGACAGGTCCTTGAGGTGCGCCGCGAACTCGGAAGGGAACTGAACGTGCGCGTTAGCCGCCAACAACGAGCGGATCTTCTTCAACTGGAACGGGACAAAACGCAGGATTTTGAGTCAAGTCATGTGTTCCGCCTGTGTAACCTGTCGTTGTGAGTCAAGGTGCGTTCACTGACAGCGTCGACCCTCTTCTCCCAGTCGGCGGCGCGGTCCCCGAGCAGGGCGGCGGCGTGGCGGCACAGGTCGTCCAGGCCGCGGGCTCCGTACACGGCGGCGGGGGCCGTGCTCGCGAACGCCGCCTCGAAGGATTCGTTGGACACCGCGCCCGCCTCGCCGCCGACCCCTCCGCCTCCGCCTCCGCTCGCTGAGGACACACGAACAGCTCACTGCCGTGACTGTATTACCCTCGCCGCTACTGACATACGAGGTAATCGATTGATTTTCACGATCGAACCGTCCGTGCAGATAGAATGTTACCGCGTTGAAGCTTCACGAACATCGCTCGACCTAACATTAGTAGCGAGTGTATGTGAGTATAGGACAGTACAGTGTTGGTCGTGAGGCGAGAGGACGACTCACCGCTCGGCGCGCTGGTCAGCTTGGTGGGCGGCGGCGGCTTCCTGCTCGCTGACGGCAGGCTGTACAGACCCGCCGCGGTACGCTTGGGCTCACCCGCTGTAGGGTTGGAGGGGTGAGTGGCGCGGGGGCGAGGGGGCGAGGGGGGGAAGAATTAGTATCTTGTGCGAGTTATATGATAATGTATGAGAGAGAAAGAAAGATAGAGCGAGATAGATAAAGCGAGACAGATAGAGGTATATGTGTAGTAGTCACCGGGTGTGCTAGATCCTGATGTGTCTTCTCGTCCTCTCGGCGTGGGCAGAGTTAGGGCGCGCTTCACCCGAGGAGCGCAGTCCGCCTCGTCCGCGCCCAACGCTACACATTCAAGTACACGGTTACTGAGGAGCCGCGGGGAGCCGCGGGGAGCCGCGTGGCGCGACGTGTGTTGAAGCTCACCCGAGGGCAGCAGCAGGCCGGCCTCCTTGGCCTCGTCGAACCTGTGTTCCAGTAGCGACATCTTCTGTTGCGGCACGAGGTCCTTCCGCCGCAGGTCCTGCCGGAGCCTCTCTCCCACGTGTCTGTACACGTCGACGATGAGTTCGAGTGCGGCGTCCCTGACGGCCCCGCTGGGGTCCCCCAGCAGCGCCGCCACCTGCGGGACCGCACCCCGCAGCTGTAGTTCCGCTGCACCGTGTCTGCGAGAACGGAACAGCACTGCTATTGAGCGTGTGACAAGAACGTTTTTAAGCCAACAGTCACATTGGAACATCTAATGTGCTACTATCTCTGGTCCGCTGTGAGTCCGTCTGCCATCTGGATACTAACTCATGCAGCAGCGTTCCTATGCATGTGAGCGCCTCTTCCCGCGTGTGCGCCGCCTTGTGCCCGAGAGCTGGAGTGAGTCTCGCCAGTATGGCCCTGGGCGCCGCCGCCCTGCACGAGCTGAGGGTCGCTATACAGGCGCGGGCCGACACCCGCACGCCCTCCTTGGTGTCCGCCAGCCTGTGTTTATCGAACGCATACATTTATTCAGTATCATCAAATGCTGAGCGCTGTCTGTCTCCTGATGTCATATCGTCTCTCGCTCCGCTGCACATCCCGACAGCACTTCCTTCATTGTTCATTGTCTTCGTTCTATACGATGAGTTACCTGTCTATGATGTGGGGCAGCACAGTGGGCACGTAGTGTGAGAACTCCGGGCCCATACGCTCAGCGAGGGCCGACATCACCTCCAGACCGTTCTGGGCGACCTGAGCACACGCCGTAAACGAAATGTTATGGTGATTTTAGCAGTCAACAAATAAAAGAGACACGTTCGGAGCCACCGCCCGCCGTGCACTGTCTCAAGGATAGTAATAATCGAAAAGACAATAGTTGATTTTCGGGACGGTTCAGTGGAGCTGCTCGTTTTGTGCATGTATATCGTTATATTGATGTTTGTCTGTTTTAAACACAGCACCAAACAGATTCTTACGAGTCTTTCTTTAAATGTCGTGAGGTATCGGATTTTCTTGTGTATGCACGTCTATGTTAACCTTAAAGTTTCCTCCGTTGAGCCAACCGACGAGCGCGTCCAGCAGAGGTCCGGCTAGGTCGGGATTCAGGTCGGGGGTCAGTTCCTCCGACCGTACCAGGCTCACCAGACGCTCCCCCAGCTGTTGCCGGAGACGCAGGTCCGGCCGAGACAGCAGCGGTAGGGCGGCCTCCAGAGAGGACGGTTGGGGATAGTGAGACATCTGCAGACACAAACTCCGTATTATATAATGTCTGTACATATGAAACACGCCACGTCCGCTGACACATACTGACCTTTATCTAGTATAATATTATCCGTCAAAGGGCCAACGTTTATCTCTCTTCACACAATTTGGCCAAATCCATATAACTGTCATGGCCCGGGAGGATGCGACCCGACACCGACACGGACACCACTCGACACACGATCAGCACCGCACGAGCACTATACTGAATGATCACTGACGCCGTCTCCTACTTAACATTTCGAAGTTGTCACTCGAGATTTGTCTGGAATTAAAGTGTTCCTTAAATATAGCGAGAGTGGAGTGCAGTCGGGTGAGTCTCCCGCCACGACACAGACAGACAGACGAGCCACTGCATGACCCCAAGCTTCATTATGTGACTAATATTTCGATACATTCTTCAAGTCATCGATTCCATTTGTGTACAATTTGTCATAGTTTTAAATTATGAACAATAACTAAATATATCCAAAATCGATAAATAAATATGTTTATGAATACAATGCTAGAGGTTTGCAGCTGTGCGAGCGCCTCGCCACTCTTACTGGACACCCTACTTCTGTTGTGTGTAATCTATCATGTGTCCCGGGTTCCCGGGTTACCCTGGCACGGGCTGCAGACGTCTCTGACGGCTACCATGTCTATCGTGATAACACACTGTACATTTGTCCCCGAGTTCGGTTCCGATATGCACGCTGACGAAGTCAATAAGTTCAATTTTTTCTAAGGCACTTACACCTCTATTTTTATGAGGGGAATTAAATTAATTATAAGAAAAGTATTGAGCTTTTGAAAAACAGTTGTTTTTATAATCGTTAGGTGTGTTCAGTCACGTGCTCAAGAAATACGAATATATGGTTTACGATACCAAACGACAGCTATTTATAAGAATAATAAATGCAATAACATCTTATGTAGTTAGCGGCGTGGCCTTAACCTGAGGACTGAGGTCGCATGATAAGGGTCTGAGCGGGAGGCTGGTGACGTCACGCGCTCACCTCCTCCAAGCCGAGTTGTTAGGACTCGTTAACATTGAAGTAATGTAATTATCAGTAAATGAGACGAGACAGGACAGTTAACTTTCATTACAACCTCGCTCAAATACTTACACATAAAGATTTCTATATTCCTAATAACGATCACTGAGTATGTAAATAATTTAAAGTGTATTTTACCAGGACCCTTATATCTACTAAAAAAAACATTATAATTCATAATTTATTTTCGGGCATCTTAATGGGACTAATTCTATTTGTTAACAATGTGTGGCTTTCTGCTTTGCTTATACATTAAGCCATCTCTGAGATAAGAATTGTTGTCTTATTGAGGTGTCATTTGATTGCCTCACTCCTCTTAGTAGTTCTTGACTTGGTGATAATGGAACTAACTCAGACCAATGCACTTCAAATTAGAAAAATATTATATTTAATCGGAATTTAATTGAAGAGGTAACAGCATAACAAGCATTTTAAAACTTCCTTTTTTTGAATTCACCTAAAATAGGCTACGTTAAATGGAAATTGAGCTAGCCATTTCAGTATTTGGACGGCAAAGACAGACAGATATAAAAAATTTCATACTAAATATTTATTGTATATAATCATAAGCATTTAGGGAAAACTTATTATTAGAATTTGCAAAGACACTTTAATTTGATGTATGAGTAGGTATAGATCTGCTACAGGTGCTGTAGGTCTATATAAAGTTAGTCAAACTTTATCAGATACATAAAGCATTCCAATTACAGTTGAAACTGATCATGAAGTTGTTGCCATATATCCACTTTCTATTTGCAGGTGTTCCAGATCTTTCAATATGTTAAACAATGTATTTTCCCAAGTTGTGGGAACAGTGAACTGAATCACAACTTTCCTTTCGACACAAATAATTAGTTTCAACAATACACAGCATTGACTACTGTATATTTTATAAATTAGGGATAAAAAATACAATGAAATATAGGTTTGTAACAAGTCCTCTCTCTTTCATTATGATGTCAAAAATATATATTTATTGTTTAAAGACAAGTCTACTAGTAACATGAAATAAAACAATCACTAAATAACTGAGTGGTTTAAATATTAAAAGTTCAATAATAAATCAAATGTTAGTTCCCGAAGCCAATGTTAACTAAATTTTAATTATTTTATAAAAAAACATGCAACAATCTTCCTAAGCAGCGACATCTTTATTGACGGTGTCTCATGAAGGATAAGTTCCCCGTCCATATCTTTAAGATAACATTGTACATTAATTTAATTATCATTTTTATATTGTCGAATTTTATCTAATCATTGTATTTCCGTATTTCAACTTTCCTCAATGTTATAATAGTTTTTGACCCCGACTTTGTGAACATAGATGTAATAAGATTGAAAGACATATACACTCTGTATAATTTGTTACATCAGTATTCCTATTAAGAGACCATCATCATCTACAGTCAGTGTCATGGAACTTCATACTTAATACTAATTATATTAAGAATAATAGAACATTATTATTCCATTGATGAAGCGACATTAATGGAAAGTTTCATCAAATTGCGTTAAGTAGGTTTTTAATGTGAAAGGTAAACAAACATCCTTAAAAACTCTTTCATTGAGAATATTAATGAATTAATGAAATGTTTTAGAGCACACCATTTGTTAATGACACTGGTAACACTATGTTATGTATTATAAGATAATATAATCTATTCTATACAAGGCAAAATACTAGAGACACACTTAACTATAATCAATGGACAATTACTCTTCGCTGTCACCTTACAAGAATGTCTGGTGTTCAACAATATATGTATATAAATATAATGCTGACAGCTGTGAGGTCATTGTTAGTAACATAGTCGGGTTTCCGAGACTATTGGTATCATGTAAGAAAAGGAAGAAGAGAAGCTCAGTAGACAGAGTTTTTGGCTGATTTTATATTTTTTAGTTTAGTAAACAAATTTAATTTAATCTATAATTGCTGAATTTGTAAGGTTATCTGTATTAAGAGCTGTTCTAGTTACTGTGTGGGTGTGTATCTTTGGCAACATCAAGGTTAAATAATTATTTTGGTCAACCTTAGAGATTGTCTGACTTAATATAATTTTTTACCTGACTATTTCGTTTTTGCACTCTACATCCTAGATATATGTGTTTTATCTGGTAGGTTTAGCAAAATTTTGAAAATGAAAATGGCGAATTTTGGCGCCAAATGGGCTTATGAAATCAATAACTTTAAGAGGTAGATTATAAATGTAATAGAAAACTAATTATTGGAAATAAAGTGGCTTTGAAAATAAGCAGAAGACAAAGACTGTAATTGTATCCACCAGATTGTTCACTTATCAAATTACTTCCATCACCTGTAGTTTAGTAATTTTCAGTCAGTGTTTTTGTGTCATTAATAAGTTCCACACTGCTATATATATATACATATTATTTTCCTAGTCCCTACTAACTTGGGTGAGGAGCCCAAGACCAATATTGTTATTATGGTCTCAGTTTGTGATTGTTACTGTACTGTATGTTAAAAACTCAGTAACTTTCGAATTCTGTTAACACTAATAATGTTTTTTGCATCTTTCTTTTATTGTAATGATTGTCTTAGCAAATGTAAATTTAGCTTTTGTTGTATCGGATATCTAATTACTTAATGTTGGTAGTAATGATCACAGGTGAGTCTAAATAGTGCTTTTTTTAAATTTATATTTACACTTAAATTACCACTGTTAGCTCTTTTTAGTGAACATTAATAATATATTTGTATTTACAGTGCACCACACACATTCTATTACAATGAAATGTTTACATACTCGGACACAAGAAATCATCTCTTTTGTTTCCTTGATATCTGTGTACTGGAATTGAGAAAGTGGAATGCTGATACTCAAATAATCTTACAGCTAATTGACTAACTCACTCCATATGTCATATGTTAGCATGGGTTTATTATATCCGATAATCTTATATCGTCTCCAAACATAATCAAATAAACCAATTTTGTGGAAAATATGAAGCAGGTTATCAAAGATAAGTGGCAGAACCATCATCAAGTCAAACAAAAAGATCCCATGAGATGCAAGACATGGGAAATTATAATTAAGTACTGGCAAGAAAACAACAAGCAAACTGAACTGATCACTTGTATTAAATTCATGAAAATGAAAAAAAATATTTTTATTCTTGACTTAAGTTATTAACATTCTTTACTGACTACAGCATGTTAGTTATTCCATCCAATATGTTCATTTAGAACTCTCTCTGGCCGTTGATTTAATGAAACACTTATCTATGAAGCCACAAGTACTTTACAAACATTAAAATCGTATTTGCATAAGAACTAATTACACTTTAAGATTTGAAGTTCCCACAATTGATATGTGTAAAATTCATTTCTCCTTATAAATATTATTTGAATCTCAAATTATAATGTGAAAGTATATGTTTTAAATAACCATGGTCTTTGTATCTGTTAGGAGTGTTATTGTATGTAGATGACAATGATTATTACGTTTTTCATCATATATCATAGTTATTGATAATTTATACAACAAAATATAATTCTAATGGCTTCATGAACTTTGCTTACTTAATTTCATAAGTAAATCAACCAATTGGTGGTTACACCACTGTGATTTTATTTTTGAATATTTAATTATAAACTTGAAAATTTGTGCACATTTGAAAGAGTTGTATTTCATGAGATTGAAATAGAAAAATTTTAAAATAATTTTTGATTCATAATTTCAATTATCACCGATAAATGAGAAAGATATTCATTTTATTATTATTGAATGTATCCAGAAGTCTTTGTTGAAGAATCCTAAAGGACTTACGCTCGATTTGTACCTACACAATGATGTCATCGCCTCCAATTGAGGATACGAGCATGAATTTTAACTATATGCTAAGTTCTGAATGGCTCTACATGACGACTTTCTCTAGATATAAATCCGAATACTGAATTCTTGTTGTATTTTTTGGTTACATGAATAGATGTTGCCGAGTATTTTTGGGTGAAATCTGACATTTAAACTTTGCACTAAGCCGTGCCGAAAGTATTATAAGTTGGATATATTTCTCCTGGCAAATAATTATAAATAACAAAACTTACAGTAATATTGCAACCGTCCAAGCTTTTCATCACCAAAATGGTAATAATACACAGAAATATTTCGATGACAAAATAGGAGCTTAGGACATTTCCATCTATAGATTTGACCTTTAAGACTTATCACTAACACCCCACTGCACACAAGCACTCATTTATTTGAATTTGTACATGAAATAACTTAACATGACAGCAGTTAATAAAATGGAGTTCAACAAAAAAATCTCACCGTTTCAAAATCACTAGAAAAATATTCGGGAGTCGCGCATGCCCAACAAAAATTTACATCACGTGACCTGTCATGGCGTCAAAATACGTTTTATTATTTTACAGATAATAAACAGTTTTAATACCAGTTACAAAAAATATTCTTCATCCACAAAGAATGTAAAAATGAGAATTATAGCAAATATTTATACTATTAATTTTATTTGGAATGGAGATATATATTTTTTATATTCATAATTATTCATATAAAACTATACTGTTCAGTTTTTGTAGCGGTGATGCTGGTCACCCATTGCATTGTATGAGCGGTTAGACGGGAAAGGACATAAGTGACTAGTCACTAGTCAGCGAAATGATGCACACAAGATGTTTCTCTAAGGACAAATAAAACACTGGATAACCAAATTAGAATCTGCGTCAATTAATGTAATGACTATAGTGTTATAATTTTCGTGCTAAACGAAGTAAATACAGTTTGAAAAGTATTGAATAAATATACCAGAGATTTGATTTATTTGTGTACATCAAGTAGCAAAATATTAATATTTCCTTTTAGAATGGAAATACCAAATACTAAATTTTTAATAAAACAATTGAAAAACAAAATACACATATTTCATAATATAAATACCTAATTCGTAAGGAAAAAGTATTTGAATCGTCGTGAATGTTATGATTTCTTCGCAATCAAACCTAAAACCGTTCAATTTAAATCAAAACTTCGAGACACTATCAAACTTTTAAGGTTTTTTAAGATGATAGAGCCTAGAGGTCAAGTTATTGAAGCTCGAACTTGTACAATTTCTCCTGGGGAAGTAACGCTGTCTCACAGAAGATCTGCGTGAAATAACATTTTATGGCTGTGTTTGTCCGATGACTGAGAAAGCCCGTTGCCGAGTGTCCCTTTTGACTCGGGACAGGGAGTTCCCACCCTCTCCTGCCATTTTATTCCCACATCTCCTTCTTCCTTAATAATTAAGGTTAGTAAGACATCCGTCTATCATCTAGACACGCTGAAGATGTCCATGGTCGACGGTAACTACTGCCCATCAAGTAAGCCGTCTACTCGTTTGTTGCCTTTCTGATAAAGAAATGATCTCTAGCGGAGCCGTGCTGATTTCATCCTTAAAAGTGACTTGATTCAAACGACTAGCGGAAAGAACTCAAAGAGAGTATTACAATGAATTCAAAGAGTTCATAGATTAGACAATATTGCATATTAAACATCTACACGTGAACCCAGAACTACCTAATACTTTTTTGTTTCATAAAAGGTCTTCAATCAAAATAATAAAAGATTTTTTGTTTTCAAAGTACTTTGTTCGGATTGAATGTCATCGCAAAGTATTAAGTTAGCGTTGTTTGGTGCATTTATATGAAAGGTGTATCTATAATGTTAAGAGTTTTTCGGCAGAGATCCAAAAGATTTTTGGATATTTTTGAAAAATAAAAATCTTAGTAGCTAACCAAACTTCATATACATTAAGGAAAAATCGATTATAGGATAGGAGCCACATAAGAGAGGCGTGTAGGTCACAGTTGACATCGTAGTGTGTAGGTCACCATCCAAAGTTATCCTACAATAGCCAAGTACCGACTGAAGGCTGTAACTGTTCTGAGTCACATACCCCCGCCTAAACACCCTAACCCCTCCCCCTAAAATCAATACGCCCCCCACTAAAATTATATTAATGAATTTTTCTTAAAAGATATGCTCAAAAATTTATTCTAAAAATCTATTCTTTTGAATTTGTGTGCCTAAGAATAAAGATTAGCGTTAAAATTAATATACAAAAAGAATCTAAAAACAGGAAAATTTCCTAAAAATGAAAAGTAGCAGAGGACGTACCAATCACAAACAGGTGACGTAGATAAGAGCGAAAAATATAGAGACCTTGAAGCATTACTTTTTCTACGCGTTAGGTTAGAGGCAGATCAACAAACACTAATCATGTATCAGGTATATATTTTTCTAATCTTTTGTGAGTGAGTAGAGATATCTACTAACAAGAACTTAAGAGCTACGAGATTGAAAGATCTTCGCTAGGATATACAATATACCCCTTGTCCCTTTACAATTAATTGTTACTAAAATATTTCGGATTACTACGCGATTTTTTATTAATTTAAGTTACTTTACAGTAGCCGTGATCACGGGCAGACGAGATGAAACGTAGGGATGATGTAGTTTTAAATTAATAAAAAATCGCGTAGTAATCTGAAATATTTTAGTTTCATTTAAATGTCTCGCGAAAATCTAAGATCTCACAATTAATTGTTGTTAAAGATTGTATCATTACGAAGTTTTTCTGGAGTTCCCCTCGCTGCGTGGCTTTTTAAAGTTTTTAAAGGGATATAACGAACTTCCTTTTTTTTCAGATTTTTATCTTTGAAGACGATTTGAAACATGTTAAAAGAATTAATAAATATAAAGATGTCTTTCTCGCTGAGGAGGATTTTGAATCTTAAAAGAAGTGACGCGCGTGTTTTGAATCTTAAAAAAAAAAGAAAACTTTAGGGATTTTTTCTTAAATACTTTGATCAAGTCAGTATTTCTGTCGGCCGCGGAAACAACTTGCAAAAACGGCAACAAGTTGATGTATTGTGATCAAAAATACGAGTTTTTAAAAAAGCGTCCCCAAAAATAAAAATGTACAGCGTATATTAATGGAGCCAAACGTGAAGACTTCCTACCTGATGGAAGGTTATCACCGTCGGCCATGGACATCTGCAACAGGGATGTTA